>CAUYQG010092094.1:0-66953 GCA_963574415.1 Tarsius wallacei
CCCGGGACGCAATAGCCGGCCCTGCGTCGGACCGGGGGTCCCTGAGCCTCGGACCAATGCGTCTAGCTGTGGGCAGTGGGGTAGGGGAAGGAGGGCAAGAGACTTTTTGGGGAACTCACATTCGGAGAATCTCACAGTTCCACCTGTGTTGCCGCCATCTTGACCGCAATCTCTGCTTCCTTTCTAAGACACAGGTCCGTTAATTGCACCTCATAGCAGATATATGACCAAGGAAAGTCCATTCCCATTTATAAAATAAGATACACCTACTTCATATGGCTGGCTGTCAGGACAGGGGTAATGCACGTACAGTTCACACAGCACCCAGTGCCTAGAGTGTGTTCAGTCGGCAACTGGTGACAAAGGTCATTGCTTTCAGGGTTCTATGAATGTGCCAGGGAGGGCTTTTATATTTAAGCTCAGAGAAACAGCAATGGGTAAGTAGAACTATTTTAAAGAAGATCTATGAAGAGATTAGGGTCTGAAAACGTTCATATTAGTTAAGAATGAGTGTGAAGAATTTTTAAAAATTCACTCTGGAGATTATCTTCTTCATTGTTGAACACATCTGTTTTAGTAATGAGTTGTGGTTTATCTTGATAGGATAAGTAAAATAGAAGAAAGGAAGCTTTTGTCATCTCACCTGTAACTGAAGTCAGTTTGCTCTGAGTGTGAGTATTGGGGGTCGTGTCATCACAAGACACCAGAAAGCCCTACACCCTGACTTCTAACTCGGACTGCCTAAAGCCATCAGGGAGCCTAGAAGTCATTCTGATGCCTCAGGCTCATCCCAGAGGTTTTGATCAAATTGGTCGGGTGGGGTCTTGGTAGAGGTAGGTCTTAAAAGCAACCGCAGGTGATTCATTGTGCAGCCAGCTAAGAACCGCCTGAACTGAAAGCCACAAGGAAATAAACACATTCTTTGAGACTCAATTTTCAAATCTAAACATAGGTGACAAGAGGAACAATTCCCATACTCAACCGATTTGTTTAAAAGCAATTAACATTCACCTTGTGCTGGACACATTTTCATAAATTGTATTTAACTCCCCACTGATGAAAAGAATATCTAATACTTACTGAACACTTATTATGTGCTAGGCACTGTTCTAAGCTCTTTTCATAGTTAAGTGGATAACACAGGATTTGAACTGAGGCAGCCTGGCCCAAAGATCTGCATAGCCAATCCCCATTGTATATTTTTAATAGTGCAAATGTTTTTAAACTTTAAAAATGGTTTGGGTATTGGAAATTTATTAACTTAAAATTTGTAAAACTGAAATTTATATTCTCTTTTGCACTTGGGCCAGCCTTTTTACAAATAGGCAGTTTCTCTTTATGGGCTATACCATTTCATTTATCTACTTGGGCCAACTGTCATAAAACCTCCTACTCTAGAGCAAGCAGATGCATTTAAAAATAATGAGGGGGTAGATCACACTGCCTATGAGGAGCTCTCAGAATTTTCACCCAGAGGTTGATTTACCGTGAAACTGAGCTCAAAACTCGTCATTAACAAAGCCCCTTCGAAGGCCTGGAAAGGACCAAACCAATTTTACTTTTAAATTTGTCTTCTTTTTTCCTAAGGAAATATCTCAGTCCCTTTGTGCTGCTATCACAGAATACCTGAGACTGGGTAATTTATAAAGAAAAGAATTTTATTTTCTCACAGTTTTAGAGGCTGAAAAGTCCAAGATCAAGGCACTAGCAGTTTTGGTTGTCTGGTGAGGGCTACATCCTTTGGGAGGGGTCGAAGGGAATGCTGTGTCCACACACGGCAGAATAGTGGAGGAACAAGCTAGCCAAACTTCAAGTCAGCCTCTTTTAAAAGGGCTTTAATTCCATTAAGGAGGGAGCAGCCCTCACGACCTCATCACCTAAAGTCCTCATGTCTTAATACTATCACATTGGCAACATCTGAAATTTGGAGGGGACACATTCAAACCATAGCAAAGGGTTCTTCAAAACTGTACAAGCTTTAAGTCTCTTGGATAATGGCCTTGGCAATGATGTTTTTGGATTTGAAACCAAAAGTACAGGCAATAGAAGTGAAAATAGACAAGTGGGCTTGCTTAAAACTAAAAAACTTCTGCATAGCAAAGGAAATCATCAACAAAATGAAAGAGTAACCAGTGGAATGGAACAAAATATTTACAAACCCTATGTCTGATAAGGGTTAATAACCAAAATATATGAAGAATTCATATAACTCAATAGTAAAAAACAAACGAACCTCAATTTCAAAATACGCAAAGGACCTAAATAGTCATTTCTCAAAAGAAAAAATACAAATCTACAACAGGTAAATGTGCCCAATGTCACTAGTCATCAGGAAAATGCATACCAAAACCACTGTGAGACCTCGCACCCTATATCTGTTGGATGGCTATTATTACATTTTTAAGAGATAACTAGTGTTGTCAAGGATGTAGAGAAAGGGAACCCTGGTACACTGTTGGTAGGAATGTAAATTGATACAGTCATTATGAGAAACATTATGAAGTTTCTCAAAAAATTAAAAATACAACTGCCATATGATCTAGCAATCTCACTGCTGAAAATTTATCCAGAGAAATTGAAATCAGGATCTTGAAGCGCCATTAGCACTCCCAAGTTCATTGCAGCAATAGCCAAGATATGAAATCAACCTAAATATCTACTGACAAATGAAGGGATTAAAAAATGTGATGTATGCACACAATGGAGTATTAATCATCCTTAAAAAAAAAAAGCAATCCTGCCATTTGGGACAACACAGATAGCTCTAAAGAATATGATGGTAAATGACATAAGCCAAATACCATATGATCTTACCTATAGGTGGAATCAAAAACAGTCAAACTTATAGAAGCAGAGAGTAAGGTGGTGGTTGCCAGGAGCTGGCAAGAGGGGGAAATACAGAAGTGATAGTCAAAAAGTACAAAATTTTAGTTATGCAATATAAATAAGTTCCGGAGATCTATTATATAGCATAGTGCCTATAGCTAACAATACCATATCATATACAGGTACTTAAGATTTTCTAAGAGGGTAGATCTAACATTAATTGTTCTTACCAGAAGATAATACAAAGAGTACAGAGGAAACTTTGAGAGGTGATAGGTATATCTACAGCCTTGATGGTAGTGATCATTTCACAGCTGTATCTCTATCCCCAAACTCACCAAATTGTATTCATTAAACATATGAGGGGGGACCCAAAATAAAAACCAGAATTATCTTTTTTGGAAGGCAGGCCCCGTGTAGTACACTTGGAATTTGTTCCTCCACATCAAACAGTCAACCAAAGCTTTTAATCTGGAAGTTTTGAGACACTGCATCATGATTTGTAGAAAAAATGTTACAAGTTGTGACAAACAGGTGACTGGTTCTTCCACCATGAGGATGCACCTGTCCATAGCACTCTGAGTGTTTAGCAGTTTTTGGCCCAAAACGGCATGACCCATGTGCCCCACCCTCCCTATTCACCTGATCTTGCCCTGAGTGGTTTTTTTTTTTGTCTGTTTCCCCAAATGAAAAAGTCCTCAAAGGGAAATGTTTTGACTGTGTGGAAGAGGTGAAACAACAAAACAGCGGAAGCACTCAAAAACACCAAAAGTGACAAGTTCAAAAACTGTTTTGAACAGTGGAAAAAGAGTCTCAATAGGTACATTACATTACTTGAAAGGTGACTGAAGTTTAAATATGTAAGAATAAATACACAAGTTTTTATAAACAAATTCTGGTTTTTGGTGGGGTCCTGTTAGTATACAGCTTTTTACATGTCAATTGTACCTCAACAAAGTTTTTTCCAATTGGAAACAACAAATGCTAATTGGACTCTTTTTCTTTCTTGGGTTAAAAAATTAACTTTCAGATTATTTGCTGTTTAATTTAGCTATTGTGATTGTATGATTTGATAAAAGAGTTGACATTCATGAAAGAGATTTGGTGCCAGAACTACCATGTAGAATTTGGAGCAGTATAATTTAATGGTGTGAGATGACCAAAGAGGAAAACATTGAGACTCAACTGCAGATTTTACAAAGTTTTTTATAAAGTTTTTGGAGAGTAAACCTGTCATCTCTTTTAGATACCCAGCTTTGCACTAAGAAACTGAAACTCAAAACTGTGCAATTATATAGAGTATTCAGCACACATACCCCCGGGAGTCCCTTTCATTTGTGTAAACTAAATAAAAGAGATAAATATTTGCATGGAGTTGAGGAAGAGCAGAATCTTGAATCATCTGGGTAATTGTCTAATTTACTAAAATAAGCCTTACCATAAACTTTGCTTGCTTTCTTCACCTAAAATCAAGAGACCTGAAAGTCAGGAAAGAAGGAGAGCAGAGGGTTTATGTATTTTTTTTTATGTTTATGAGACAGCTGTGCCTTTTACTGTAGAGAACGTCACTGTCAGGGTTAAAGAATAATTTTCACCACGAACTCTTTTGTTGATTACTTATAAATATATGTTCTTTAACAAAAAAAGAAAAGAAATCTAGCTTCCTTTTGGTCTTGAATGTCTCAGACTTGGTCTCTGATCCCCAAGGTAAATTACTTTGGAGCAATTGAGCAAAATAGCCTTTAGCAAAATGCTATTTTCCACATTCAATGAGAAGAACCTTTACCCTTAGTGTTCCTCCAAGATGTCTGAGTCTGGGACCTCAGACTTGGCAAACGAATTTAGAAGCACCAATGAAGAGAAACAGAGCCAAACCTGACTCCACTGGCTGACTGTTTTATTTAAGATGCAAAGGTTTTCATGTACAGATAAACTAAGTGCTGTAATAGGAGCATTTCTGCTCAGTGGTGAAGTCTACCAGAAACAAAATCTCAGAGGGAAAGCTACCAGGTAAACTGAGCTTACTAAAATTTCCTCCAGGTAATAAAAGCCAGTTAAGTAAGACAATTGAAATAATTCATCCTCCTGGGCCATAAGACACAAGGGGCAATATGAAATGTGAAATTAAGATGGAAAAAAGAAGTATACAAAAGTCAGGAATATCCTTCCAAAATAAAAGTGTGGGTGGGAATTAATTAAATGTTAGAAGTTACTCTGATATGTTTTAGTCCACACACACACAAAGAGAAAAAAATTCTTCCTTCCAGGACTCAGTGTCAGGTAGCAATTTTAAGGCCAGCCAATTTCAAACAAATGCACAGGTATGACAGCAGTTAAAAGCAGTCTGCTGTGAGTTACATCCAGCTGACTCCATCTTGGACCCCCATCTTATGCATTCATTCTTTATCCACACACTGCCCCTGGGGGCGGGGAGCTCTGTCTCCAATGGACTTGGCAGACATACCTGGCACTTCTTTTGTCTCAACCTTTGGCTTATAGTTTGAGGGGAAAAAAAGCCTTTCTTCTCTCTTCTTATCTCTGGTATTTGACATTACCCAAATCCTTATACTCTACTTTTATACCGGTCCCTATAGACACTTGGCTATATTCTCTTATCAAGGTATTTCAAAATATATAAATCATAAATTGATGAGTTATAAAGAGAACCTGACAAATTACAACTATAGAGAAAGATTTTAATGTTCGTGAAACAAACGTAAGGAAATAAGTAAGAACGAAAAGATTTTTAAAAACAGAATAAACAAGCTTGATTTAATAAACATGTATCTTAACAACTACACACAAAAGAATTCCAATAATAACCTTGAAGTAAATTAAGATGGTCTCAACAAATACCAAACAAGTGACATCATATAGACAAGGGATCCCCAATCCCTGGGTCATGGACTGTTACCAGTATATGGCCTTTTAGGAACTGGGCCACACAGCAGGAGCTAAGCGGCAGGTGAGTAAGTAAAATTTCATCTATATTTATAGCCACTCCCCCATCACTTGCATTACCACCTGAGCTCTACTCCTGTCAGATCAGCAACAGCATTAGCTTATCATAAAAGCATGAACCCTATTGTGAACGGCACATGCAAGAAATCTAGGTTGCACGCTCCTTGTGAAAATCTAATGCCTAATGATCTGAGGTGGAGCTGAGGCAGTGATGCTAGCACTGGGGAGTGGCTGCAAATACAGATTAACATTAGCAGAGAGATTTGACTACACAAAGACTATAAATCAATTGTTTGCAGACTCAAATTAAGTGGCAAGTGAGTTGATATACTTCAATTGTATAGCTGTACCTGGCGGCAGGGCTTAAGTTAGAATCCAGCACTTATTTTAGTCCATGTGTGGTCTGCCCTTTATTTTATTTACCACTTCTATCCACAAGTCTTTTTTTTTCTTTATAGCAAGTTGTATAATTATTTCATTATATATTACAATGTAAAAATAATAGAAATAAAGTGCATAATAAATGTTATGCATTTGAATACTCTTGAAACAAATCTCTCCCCCACACCCTGGTCTGTGGAAAAATTTAATTGTCTTCCATGAAACTGAACCCCGATGTCAAAAAGTTTGGAGACCACTGATATAGACCACATTCTCTCGCCATAATGCAATAAAATAAGGAATTGATTTTAAAAATCACATACTTTAAAGCTAAAAATATAATTTTAAATAATTCAAAGGTCAAAGAAGAATTTTAATGGAAATTATAAATTATTTATAATTAAACAACAGAAGAATTTGCATTAGTGTGCTGTTAAAGTGATACCTACAGGAAAATGTATAGACTTAAAATCAGATCAAGAACAGAAAAAGTACAAATTAGTAACATATTCAACTGAAAACATTATTTATCAAACTACAGAGTAAACCTAGGGAGGAGGAAAAAGGAAGAAAATGTGGTAAGAAAACAAATTAATTAACTAAAAGGAAAAGAAAAGACAGTATCAACAAAATCAAACACTCTTTCTTTAAATAGATAAATCTTTGGCAACAAAGAGTAGAAGAAAGGTGAGACAGAGAGAGAGAGCAGAATAAACAATATTAGAAATGAAAAGAGAGACAAAGTATAGATAGAGTAAATGTCAGCCTGTTCAGCCTGCTGTAATGAAATATCATAAACTGCATAGTTTATAAACAACAGAAATGTGTTGCTCACAGTTCTGGAGACTGAAAAGTCCAAGATCAATATATCAGCAAATTTATTGTTGGTGAGGGCTACTGTTTGCTTCATAGATGGCTTCATCTTCTTGCTGTGTCTTCACATGGGGGAAGGGTCAAACGATCTCCCTTGGGTCTCTTTTATTAAGAGTACAAGTTCCATTGACCTAATAACCTCCTAAAGGCTCACCTCTTAATTCTACCATATTGTGGATTCCATTTCAACATTTGAATTTTAGGGAAACACAAACATTCAGATCATAGCAGTATAGATTTGTAAAATTATAAGAAAATATCATTAACAAATTTGTCAATACATATAAAGAACTTAAATATCATGGAAATTTTCCTGAAAAAATATTACAATTTCCCAAAACTAACTCAAGAAGAAGCAGAAAAACCAAAGAGAAAGTAAATCCATAGGAAAATAAATAAATAAACCGATCTCATAAAGAAGCACCAAAGCACAAGGGCCAGACAGGTTTATAGGCATCTTTTACCAGACCTTAAAGAATTATATAATCTTTTCTTATTCAAACTATTGCAGAGACCAAAAGATAGGAAAGCTCTCCAGTTCCTTTTATGAGGCTAGCAAAACCTTAATACTGAAATTGAACAAAAAACAGTATGAGAAAGTGAAATTATAAGCTCAATCACTTTTATGAGCACAGGTGCAAAAATCCTACATACAATGTTAGAAAACTAAGCAAGTTTTAAACGTAAGTGTAAGGATGACTTAATAGAGGCAAAATCTATTAAAATAAAGGAATCTCAAATACAGGATATGTGATGAGAGGTCAATATGCTTTCATAATATAGAGTTTCAGCAAACTAGAAAGAGGAAAAAATTATTTTACCTAGAGAACGTATATATAAAAAAATAAACCCTCTACCATGTAGAAACATCTGCTATAAAGTCAGTAGCACAAAGAAGATACCTATTATTCACAAAACTGTTCCACTTGTAACTGAAGATCTTCCCCAACTCAATAAGACAAGAAATAGAAATAAGAGGAAAACCAAGATGGGTTCAAAACTGTCATTAATTATAGAACATATTATTGTCCATAGAAAATTTTTAGGTATAACAAACTTAGAACTCATAAGAAAGTTCAGTAAAACTGCAGAGTACAAGATCACTAAGAAAAAATAGATCAATAGCATTTCCATAGGCAATAAACTAGTTAGAAAATGAATGACAATTAAAGTATTCATTCCAATACAATTTTTCAAAAAATATGTACGGTTTTTGGGAATAAATCTACCAAAGGTAGTATATTACCTGAAAGGATAAAATTATAATGCTTTAGTGAAGAATATAAAGGAATATTCAAGTAAATGGAAAAATATGTCATATTCATTTACCAGAAGGCTCTCAATATCATAAAGATGTCATACTCCCCCAGTTTAATCTACAAATTCAAGGCAATTTCAGTGCATATTGTAGTTTGCCATGAAAGCTGACAGGCTTATCCTGAATTTTATCAAATAAGTAACAAGTCAAAAATGGCCAAGGAAAGTAAAGAAAAGAAACTTCCTCCATCAGAAATCAAAGCTACTATAAAGCTATAGTAATTAAACTATAGCTATAGTATACCAAAAGATAGATAGACAAAAACAAATGAAAAGCTTGGACATTACAACTTGTCAGAGAAAACATCTTTATGCCCTTGTATAGAAAACCACTCCTTAAAAAAAGACCACAAAAAGCCCAAACCGAAGGAAAAAAAATTGATAAATTCAACATTAAAAATAAACCTATATAATTAGAATAATATTCTTAGAATTAAAATTCAAATTACAGACTACAGATATTTGCAGTCACTATAAACAAATGTTCAGTAATATAAGCATACAAATACCTTTTATATAAAGGTATAGATAACTACCCAAAACAAAGTTGAAAAATGTCATGAACAGTCAGTTCACAAAGAAGCCATTTGATTGACCAGTGCACATATGAAAGATGTCTCATCTCATACATAATCAGGAGAATGTAAACTAAAATAACAAGAGTTAATTTATATTCATGAGATAAGCAAAATTTAAAAAGTCTGATAAGAGTCATGAAGAATAAGAAAAAATAAAAGCCCTAGTAGCTGAAGTTAAAATTTGAGTAAGCTTTTTGAGGGAGCACATTGGCATTATCTAATAAAACTGATGGTGTGAAGTGCATATGTCTGTCCTTATTTATGACTGCATAGTATTCCATTATATATATGTTTGCAGCAACTTGGATGGATTCAGAGTCTATCATACTCAGTGATCTATCACAGAAACAAAGAACAGAGTACCACTCTGTTGTCACTCATAAGCAGACCTTGAACAATTATCATAATACTATAAGAAAGTGATTGGCAGTAGTGAGAAACTGCCAAGGGAGGAGGGGGGGTGGGATTGGCAGTTGAGGGAAACTGCTGGGGTGGGGAGGGGCACACCTCATCAACAAGGATACCTGCATAATGAACATTTGTATACCTAACCCTGAAATGTACCCCACATCTTTAAAATAAAGGAAAGAAAAAAAAACCTAATGGTGTATAGATCTGATTATGCAGAAAGTCCAAGCTTAGGTATATCTTAAAGAATGGATAGATAATATTAGGTACATTTATTCAATAAAACATCAATCAGCAGTTAAAATGAATAAACTAGATCCACAAGTGTCAGCATGGATAAATATACAAAACATTTATCAGAAACAAAATGTTGAAAGAAAAAAGTAAGTCTCAATAAAGTCAAATGTGAAGCATACTACATGATATAATGTGTCTTTATAGACATAAATATGTGAGTGTGTGTATGTGTGCATGTGCAAGGAAAAAAGAATACATACCAAATTCAAAAAAGTATATCTCCAGAGAAGAAAGAAGCAGAATGGGGTCAGGGAGTGCAAAATCAAATATATAGCTATTATGGACTGAATTCTGTTCCCCCAAAAATTCAGGCATTCAATCTCTAACCCCCACTGTGGATATTTACAGAAAGAGCCTCTCAGGAATTAGCTGAAGTTAAATGAAGTCTTAAAAGTTGAACCCTAATCGGATAGGATGGGGTGCTCCTATAAGAAGAGACACCAGAGACCTCACTCTCCTTTCCTCTCTCTGGCCACACACTCTAAGAGGTTGCATAAGAACATAACAAGAACGAAGTCATCTGCAAGCCAGGATCAAGCTCCCACCAGAACCCAAGCAGACAGCACCTTGATCTTGGACTTTCTGGCCTCCAGAACTACGAGAAAATAAATTTATCTTCTTTTAGCCACTTAGTCTATGACATTCTGCTATGGCAGCCGGAACTGACAAATACAATGGCAAACATTAACATTTGTTAAATCTAAATAGTGACTCTACAGGAGTTTGTTATTCTCTTGCTTTTTATTTATTTTGACTGTTTTCTTCACACGCATACAGTCATTGTTTAATCTGACAGATGCCATGGGGAAACATGAGTAATTTTAGTTGTACTAGAAAAAAATGATACAGAACTATTCTTCTCAAGAGATCATGAAAGTTTTATAATGTTTCACTAAATAAAAGTATCTTGTGAAGAGGGGTTCTTTCTTCAAACCGATGAAGTCATATGCAATACCACCAAGAAGCTGGAAAGATGACAGACACTGATGCTCCTTCTACACTGGATCTCTTGCTGTCCAGCAAGTAAGTGTTGAAAAGCACTGACATCATAATCCCCCCTACACACCCATTCCTTGAATATTGGAAAAATAGCACCAGACCCAAATGCTCACAATCAACTTCTTTACATGAAAGGGAGAAAGCCTTACTATGTCATCTTCCAAACAACAAGAAAAGAGGTACAGTTGACCATTGAACAACACAGGTTTAAACAATGTGAGAGCACTTACAGGCAGAATTTTTTCACCAAACATGGATCAAAAATACTATATTTGCACAATGAGAAACCTATATATATGGAGAGCCAACTTTTATATATGTGGGTCCTGGAGGACTGATTTCAGGTCTTGAGTATGCATGGATTTGGATACATGTGAGGATGGGGGAGTCCTCGAACCAATCCATTGTGAATACCAAGAGTTGGCTATATACCATTTTGTCTTACCCATTTGTCACTGCCAAATACAATGACTAAGTGTACATTAAAACATGTTATAGTACAATGCCTTGTACCTACTAAGCACTCAATAAGCATTTATTGAACCAAGAGTTTGTTTCTAACATTACCATTTGATTTTAGTTCAGCATTTATAGATTGCTTAGAAGTTACTGTATGAAACAAGATGCCAACTAGACTGAAGGAATTTTAGTTTAGAAATCACTATCCTGGAATGGAACCTGGTCTATTCCAGCAGTTCTCAAACTTCACAGTGCATCCGGATTACTAGGAAAATTCACTTAAACATAGATTGCTGACCCCACCTCCAAAGCCTCTAATTCAGATCTGGAGTGAGGCTCAAAAAAATTGAATTTCTAACAAGTTTCCAGGTGATGCTGATGCCACTGGTCTGGAGACTATATTGAGAATCTTTAGTCTGGTTGTCAGAGATAGTCAGAGAAAGTAAAGTATTATTTTGTTTAATCTGAATCTTCTCTATCTATAATAAGTATATATTATATAACAATATGATACATGATAAGATATATACTTTATAGATATATGTAATAAAACATAATAATCCTATACTCCTTATATTGCAAATTCAGAAAATAAAAGTAATAATAGCTACCAACTATTAACTGTTTATTATGTTCAGAACACTGTGGTAATTGTGTAAGATACGTTACTTATTTTAATAGACACAAAAACCCTATGAAATAAGCGTCATTTAGTTGTACCCTATTTTCCAGATGAGTAAATTGAGCCTCAGACAGGTCATATGACCTCAGCCGATAGTGACACTAGATTTAGTGACACTAAAACCTATCAGACTCCAGATCCCAAGCTCTCAACTTTTGTACTACATTGCCTTTACCTCTGAACTAACAAGTGACTTTTCCTGACCCAGCACCAGTCCACAAACCAGACAGCTGTTTACAAGGTAAAGGATCAACAATTGGAGCCATCAGGTTCACGCTGAGAGCCAGATTATGGGGAAAGACAATTTCTTAAAAACTAGCTTCCTTTCACCTGAATTAACCATTCGTTCTGCTAAGAGAAAAGATCAGAAGAAACAAATTGAAGACACTAATAAAAGATCCAGTGAGCATTTTTCTTCTTGATCTCCCTAAACCACAAAACAAAGATCCCTATACAATACATTCATTTCCTCCCTCTGTCCCAGTGGCATTATTTGCAAACACAATAAAGAACATGACTAAAATGCACTTTTTGGGGAAATGTTCTAGCATCCTTTTGTTTGATTTTCTCTGTTTAGTGAGCTGGTAGAGAAAGTCTTGAAGTCTCCAAGTTTAAAGGGACAGAAGTGACGACACTAATTATTCTTTAGTAATCCTGAAAGTTTGCTGATAAAAAAGAATGAAGTAGCAACAGGGTATGTAGCCAGATTGGCCCATTCAGAAAGCTAGTAAAATTTCAAGAAAACAGAGATGGGGAAAATTGAGACAAGCTGCTTTTTAAGAAGGGAGGAGCAAAGTGTCATCTTTATTTTTAAAGTTGATGGCACATTTATTTTCATACTTTTATGGTTTTACTTAAGTTTTGAAGAAGGAAAAAGTGAAAACATTAAAATACTGAATGGACGGAGCAGAGCTTCCATTAAAATGAATACACTTTGTTTTATTGTCGGGAAAACTCTAACAAGCGCCAGACTATTAACTAAATTCTGTCATTTTGTGAAAGAAGAAATTTCCAGAAGGTAGGTTAAATTGGTATCGACTTAATTTATCTTGGAATTATAAAATTAAAAGAAAATATGCTAAAATACTTGGGAAAACTACAGATGTTAAACTTTCTGTATGGTGTGTTCATGCCAAAAATCTGTTTCCTTTGTGTCTGAAATATGAGGCTATTAGTAACATTAACCTGAAGGGGACTGTTGCCTCAATCTACATGGAGATCACTTTGCTACATGGCTAAGCATGTCAGCTTAGCTGGTGTTGATCTTGTATGTGTATTTGGGGCTGGGAAATCTGAGGTCTAGTTAGCACTAGCATTTATGCATTGCTCAGTATTCAACTTTGAATTCATCCTCAATGCCTCTTTCTCACACTCTACTTTTAATTGGCAAATCCTGTCAGCTCTACCTTCAAATTCTATCTCAAATCCAATTCCTTTTCTCCACCTCCACCGCTTCCACCTTAGTTGAAGCCATCGTCATCTTTCTCTTAGACTACTGAACGAGCTTGTGTCCTGCTGCTGCTCCTGCAGAATATTCTGCGGAGTGGTGATCCTTTCAAAACTTGAGTCAGATAGCGTCACTCTGCTGCTCAAATCCTCCAATGGCTGCCTGTCTCATTTGGAATGAAACGCAAAGTCATGACCACAGCCTGCAAGGCTCTGCTAGATATGGTTATCTCTCATACCTCAACCCACACCCCTCTTTAAGCCTTTTGTGGATGTGACCACCAGAATGCTGCCCAGCAATCATAGTTACATTTCTTGTCCCGTTCATTCACCTGCTCTCTTCTCAGAGTCCTCTCTCATTCCCACTCCCAGCTGGTGTCCTTGCTCTCTGTGGACTAAGGAAACACAAGCAAATAGAAGAGAGTCCACATGCCACCCCTGCTACATTAACCCACCTTACCAGCATCTGTGCCTATTTACCCTCCCCTTCCCTCCACTTCTATTTAAGACCAGACTCTCTTCTCATGAGCCAGACCTCTTCCCTCTTCTTAACTAAGAAGATCTCTCTGCTTTTTCTCCTCCCATTCCCTCTTGATCCTACTGCAACCACCCAATGCACACCTAAATCCAGCAGTCAGTTGTCAGATTGCATATTGCATGATCCGCCAGCACCTTTTGGCATAGCCCATCATTCCCTCCTTGATACAGCTTTCTTCACTTGGCCTCCAGGATGCCACAAAACTCAGGTTTCGCTCCTGGCCTGCACTTTCTCTCCTCACCCCTATTCTCACTCCTGAACTCTGCTTCTCCTAGCAGGCTCCCCTCATTCTCTTTGGCCACATAAGTTGGCCTCTGCTGTTTCTAAAGCATATCAGCTTAAAAGGCCTTCTACTTGCTCTTATCTCTACCTGGAATGCTCTTCTCTTGGCTCCTATAAGATTTTGTTCAAATGCCACATAATCAATGACATGTTCCCTGTCCACTTTATTTACAATTGCAATATCTATCACCCTTAAATCTCCTACCCCCATTAATTTTTCTCCATGGTACTTACCACTCTCTAACATATAAAATTTACATATGCAGTTTAAGTTTTTCCTTTGGTCAGAATATAGTCACCTTGTCATTTAAAAGTCCTTTGATGAATGGACATCTTTGATTCCAGACACCTAGTATGCTGTATAGCATTTAGCAAGACTTTGTCAAATTAATGAAGTAGTCTTGGCTTCTAGCATGCGAGTTAAAACAAATATCACTATTGAAGACATTACATGTAAAAACGGAGACATATGTAGGACCCCAAATTAATGAAAAAAACATTCAGTAGTCAAGTATGTATATTAAGTTACCAACAGATTGCTCAGGGCTGGTTTGGCCAGCAGACAGAGCCGTTTCCATAACCGTGTTGGGAAATACTTATCATTCTTGAAGGAGATGCTTCTCAAATCATAAGTGAGTCAGTACCCTAGGTAACTAAATGAGTAGAGAGAGTTCAACCCTACTTCACACATAAGATCATACAGTTATCAGACCTCAAATGCTGTTGTCTCACAATCAGTTTGCTCTTAAATTTTTCAGATCTTCAAGTGGACATGGTCATTTTACAGAAGCCCAACTCAGAAACAATTATACTGCAACACAAGCAGCAGAACCATTTCATGCCAAACTAATGACTCCAGGACATGCAAGGCTTGACTCTGTGCAAATCCACTGTAGAGCAGGGATCAAAACCATTAAACTAATGGTAAACTTGAGTCGCTGGGCCCTGAGTGCCCCATGATTCCAGGGGATTGAGATTTGTAAGAAAAATACTAAACACAGAGACATGTATAAACAATCCAAAGGATCCTTTATACAAATGCCTTTTTTGTCTGAAATCAAACCTCTAGAAAACAGAACTTTAAGTTCCCACATTAAATTTTTTTTAATTATTAAAAAGACATTTAAGAGTTATTTTTAAAATAAAAGAAAAAACTCTCAGCGTGAAGTATAAGGACATCACTGCTTGACAATAGGTATTATTTTCTCCTTAAAATGGTCAATATAAAGGTTTAGCATTTTTCAGACTTTCTAAAAAAATTTGAGTTTAACAACTTTTGAGAGTTTTGGTGTCAGTGTGATAAGCAACCATCCCCAACACCCCCAATAAATGTTCTTGTTGAGACTGAGTTTCTGATGGAGGAAGAGAGGTTGAGTAGCCTGGTCATATGATGTCAACACATTACTATAGAAGACAGGATTGAGAAGCCATGTTCATGAATCTTTAATTTCAGATTAAATATATGGAATGCTTGTAACAAAAAACCTCCTACACAGAAACTAGCTAGCTATGCAGAAACTAGCTTCACCAAACTTTTTCCGCTCTTTTGGGTCACATAACTGTACTATATTTCCCAACCCCTCTGGAAGTTGGCCATAACTGAGTCCCAGTCAATAAAATGTGAACTGAAGTGATGTATACCATCCTGAGGACTTAGCCCATAAAATACTTCTGGAGCAACATCAGATTGCTGTAGATGGGTGTGGCAACCTTAAAACCCAAAGTCAAAGGTGGCAGAGCCACAGATGGAAGGAGTCCAGGAAGGAGCCCAAGGAGGAGCCATGAAGCACTACTTAGAGGAGATTTGCTGGTTGAAAGGAAGCCAATTTTGAACATTATATAGATGTTAAAGTAAACCTTTATTAAGTTTTGTTGTTGTTGTTGTTGCTACCATAGCTTTCATTACCTCAACAACAACATATCTTAGTAAAGAATGGTAAAAATTAATGAACAATTAAATTACTAATGTCTAATCTATTTAAGGTAAGCAACTGTACACCAAGCTCTAACATCTATTTTCTCTTAGTGTTTAAATTCAACAATTGCAAGAAGACTAATACCAGGGTCTGCCTATAAATAGTTAAAGGTTTCTATTGGCTAACAATTGAGACTTTTATAAATAGGATAAAAACAAAGATTTGGGGTTGTTGTTGATATGTTGAATAAAAAGAGTCATGACCTTTTTTACTCTAATTAAACTTCTCCCAACCCCAATGCTGGAGAAGCCAGAAGCATCAGAAAAGGTGGGGATAGAGAAATAAAAAAGCAAGGAGAAGACAGAGAAGGTCCTTGGGTCATGGATTAGACCTGGGCAAGGTGAGGGGAGAAGCTTTTGATTTAACATAAAATTGAAGTTTTAATTTCACATTGGTAGGACTTTTAATATCTGAAATATCTTAATAATCAAAATGAAGGCAGGGTAACAAAAAGCAGATGGGCAAACATAAACACAATAGATATAAATCTAACCATATCAGTAATCATATTAAAAGTAAATGGTCTAAATACCCTAATCAAAAGCAGAGATTGTCAAGTCAGATAAAAGAACACAATCCAGCTGGATGCCACTTACAGGAACCACACATTTATAAATTAACATTATCAGAAATAAGAAAAGTAACATCACTACAGATTTGAAAGATATTAAAATTATAATAAGATAATATTATGAGCAACTTTATGCCAATAAATTTAACAGCATAATAAATGGTTAAGTTCCTTGAAACATACAAATTACCAAAGTTCATTCAAGAAAAAAATAGATAACCTGACTAGTCCTGTATCTTGACTTACAGATAAAAACTTTCCTACAAGGAAAACTCCTGGCCCAGATGACTTTACTATTTAATTCTACTAACATTTTAAAAAATGAAAATTCTACACTCTTTCTGAAAAGACAGACAAATTGGAAAGGAAGAAGTAAACCTATTGTTGTTCACAGATGACATAATAGTCCATGTAGAAAACTCAACAGAATCTCCAAAAAAGCTACTAGAACTAATAAGTAAATTTAGCAAGATTGCAGGATACAAAATCAATATATAAAACATTAATGTTTATGTATTCTAGCAATGAACACTTGAAAATTGAAATGTTAAAACATTTATATAAAATACTAAGGATAAACCTAATGAAAGATTGAGAGATCTGTAAATAGAAAAATATAGAACATTACTGAGAAAAATTAAAGAATATCTACATAATTAGAGCTATATACCACAACTAAAGTTTAGAAGACTCAATATTGTTAAGATGTCAATTCTCCCTAAATTGATATATAATATCACCATCAAAGTTAGCAGAAGAAAGGATATAATAAAGATTAGAGCAGAAATAAATCAAAGAATAGAAAAGTCATGAAGGGTTGATTAACAAAAGTATCAATAAACAACACTGACAAACCCTTAGCCAGACTAGGAAAAAAAAGATCTGAAAATAAAGTAAAGACATTACAGCAGATACTTCCAGAAATAGAAAAGGATCATAAGAGATTATTATGGACAATTATATGCCAACAAATTGGATAATCTAGAGGAAATGGATAATTTCCTAGGAAAAAAGTCTACAAAGAGTGAATCAGAAGAAATAGAAAGTCTGAACAAACCAATAACAAATAAAGAGATTAAAGTGGTAATTTAAAACCTCCCAACAAAGAAAAGCCCAGAGTCAGATGTTCTCAAAGCTGAATTCCACCAAACATTCAAATAATTAATACCAATCCTTCTTCTTAAATTCTTCCAAAAATTGTAACTAGAGGAAATACTTTCAAATACATTTTACAAGGCCAGAATCACCTTAATACCAAAGTCAAACAAAAATATCAAAAGAAAAGAAAACTACAGGCCAATATCTTTGATGAATATTGATGCAAAAATCCTTAATAAAACATTAGCAAGCCACTTTCAGCAATACATCAAAAAGATTGTACATCATGGCCAACTGAAATTTATTCCTGATGTGCAAGTCTGGTTTAATATATACAAATCAATCAACATGACACATCACATTAACAGAATGAAAGACAAAAACCAAGTGGTCATTTTAATAGATGCAGAAAAAGCATTTGACAAAGTTTCTTCTTTCATCCATTTATGATTTAAAAAAATAACTTTCAACAAAATAAGTATAGAAGGAACTTACCTCAACACAATAAAGGCCATATGTGAAAAGCTCACCACTGCTATTATAATCAGTTGAGGAAAATTGAAAGCTTTCCTTCAAAGATTCAATACAAAGCAAGGATGCTCATTCTTGCCACTTCTATTTGACATAGTACTGAAAATCCTAGCCAGAGCAATTAGGCAAGAAAAATAAAATAAAGTACATCAAAATCAAAAAGAAAAAAGTAAAACTGCCTCTGTTTGCAGATGATATGATCTTATGTATAGAAAATCCTAAAGACTCCACACACAAAAAAAACCTTTAAAATGAATAAACAAAATTAATAAAGTTGTAGTATACAAAAACAATATACAAAAATTGTTGCTATTTCTATACACTAACAATGTACATTCAAAATGTAATTCAAATATGATTCAATGTAATTCAAAAAGGAAATTAAGAAAATCCCATTTACAATACCACAAAAAGAATAAATTCCTTAAGAATAAACTCAACCAAAAAAGTTAAGATTTGTACACTGGGTCAGGAACAGTAGCTCACATCTGTAATCCCAGCACTTTGGGAGGCCTAGATGGGAAGATTGCTTGAGCCCAGGAATTCAAGACAACCCTAGGCAACGTAGCAAAACCTCATCTCTACACAAAATCAAAAAATTAGTCAGGCATGTTGTCCCAGCTACTCAAGAGGTTGAGGTGGAAAGATTGCCTGAGCCCAGGAGGTCGAGGCTGTAGTGAGCCATAATCATGCCACTGTACTCCAGCCTGGGTGACAGAGTGAGATCCCAACTAAAAAAAGAAAAGAAAAGAAAAAAGTACAAGGAAAACTATCAAACTTTGATGAAAGAAATTAAAGAAGACATAGATCAATGGAAAGACATCCTTTGTTCATGGATTGAAAGAATTAATATTTTTAAAATGTCCATTCTTCCCAATGCAATGTACAAAGTCAAGGCAAGAAATAGAAAAAAAATAAATCCTAAAATCAAAAAAGCCCCCATGAAGCCAAAACAATCTTGAACAAGAAGAACAAACCTGGAAGCACCATCCTTTCTGATTTCAAAATACAAAGTTCTGGTAATCAAAACAGTATGGTACTGTCACAAAAATAGGCATATAGATAATTGAAACAACAACAAAAAAAAACTCAGTGTCCAAACTTGACAAAAATAAAATCAAAATAGAAAATTATAAGTCAATCTGATTTATAACTATAAAAGAACACAAATTCTAAATAAATATAAACCAAGAGAATATCTCAATATGTCAAGAGACTAAGTGGAATTTATTTCAGGAATAATAGGTTAGTTAATATCAAGAAATGAATATAGCCATTTAATTCAGTAGAGCAAAAAAAGAAAAAAAGAAAAGCACATGTCTTATCAATAGTTAGCATTCGGCAAAATTTAGTAGTTAGTCCTAATTAAAATAAGGCTAGAAAGCAACTCTCAAATTCAGCAAACATAACTTTCCAAAAGCTGGCAGCAAATTTTCAAATCAGAACTAAACAACAATAACCTATTTCACATTATTCTTAACACTATTCTAGATATTATAGCATATAATATGACAACAAATAACTGACAAAAGTATTAGAAAAATGAGAAAAAAACTCTCTCTTTTTGCTGGTTGCATGATTATGTATTTGCATGCACAGAAAAAAATTCCAAAATTAACTATAAAATTTGTTTTAGTTTCTAAATTCAAACTAAATATTTTTTTAAATGAACAGCTTTTCCTCTGGCAATCTGCACTTCTAAAGAAACAAACAAATCTATAATAGTGACAAAACTATAAAATACTTGCAAAGTAATTAAATAAGAAAAGTTTGGAGGCCGAGGCAAGAGGATTGCCTGAGCCCGTGGGTTGGAGACTAGCCCGGGCAACTTGGCAAGACCTCATCTCTACAATAAATCAAAAATCAGTCAGGTATGGTAGTGGGTGCCTGTAGTTCTGACCATTTGGAAGGCTGAGGCAGAAGGATCGCCGGAGCCCAGCAGGTCGACACTGGAGTGGCCATGAAGTGTGCCACTGCACTCCAACCTGGGTGACAGAGTGAGACTCCAACTCAAAAAAGAAAAGAAAAGCTTGGATATGTCAAAATATAGAATGCAATATCTGAAAAAATGCATTTCCTGTTTTTATAAGAGAAGAATAAATATAAAAGTGTCAATTCTCCAAAAATTAACATACAAATTAAGTGCAATTTCAGATAATATTCCAGTAACTTTTTAATTGGGTACATTAGGTTGAAACAATATGTGAAAGAAAATATATTCAAAAAAAGTATTTAAAGAGTGTGAAAAATATATACCTTACCAAATATCAGCATACATTATAAAGCCATATTATCAAATAGAAACAAATAACTGGAGCAATGAAACAGAACAGATACTTCAAAAATAAATCTCGGTGTAGATGAGAATTTAATATATTATAAAGGTTATATTTTCATTAGATAAAAATGATGAATTCTTTTAAAATTGGAACAAACATCCATCTGGAAGAAAACAAATATGAATTATTTCTTATAGCAAACATAAAAATAACATCTATTGCTGGTTTGATGTAATGAAAAGAGTACTTTCAGATTTGCTGGTAGAAAGAATTAGAATTTTGTGGAAGCAATCTGGCATCATTTCTTATAATTAAAATACATACACTTAGGCTTACTTATCAATAACATTACTGAATGTTCCATAAAAATACATGTATTTCTTTGTAAAAACAAATGTAAAAATATATTAATTTCAGCATTGCTAGTAGTGGTAAAGAAAAACCAGAAACAAAAGGAATTCCTACTAATAGAAAAATGACTTTAAAAAATTTTATGCACTGAAAATAATAAATGAGAGCTCTACCAGATGACTTGGAAGATTTTCAAATGAGATATTGTTGAGTGAGAAAAGCAGGATGCAAAAAAGCATGTAATATATGACCCTGCTTTCATAAAAATATATAAAACAAACTTTTTGTATATATGCATATATATATTGTGTATGTATGCATGTATGTTATACATTACATGAGAATACATAAAAATACAGAAAAATGCATTCAATGTTGTTTTAAAGGCTACTTGGGTGACAGAGAGGATAATGTAAAAGGGAGGATGAAGAGGGTGAAACAAACAAAAATAGAAAAAGAAAAACCTATGGTAAAAAGAGTACTTCATCATTTTAAAGACATGCACTGACAAAATTATGTAAATGTGGGTACATATAAGTAAAATATGTGTAGGATTAAAAATACTTTGGAGGAAAATTTGAACACACCAAGAGAAGAAACTCTGCCTTTCTAGTGATCAAAGAAATCCAAACTGAAAGAATAACATTTTTTTCTTAGAAGATTCGAAAACATTTAAAAGTTGAAAGCATCCACTATTGCATAAATGTGAAGAATTAAACAATCTGGATGCTTTGCGAGTATAAGGAGTTAGAACCTTCCTGGAGGATACTTTGGCAACATTTATGAAAAGCTTTTAAATAGCCATTATTCAGAAATGTATATAAAAAATAAGCAATGTCAGTAATGTCAATAAATTGTAAGCAAATTAAATAAATGAAACAATATATATAAAGTGCTTATCACAAGCTTGGAATATTATCAGCATTCAATAAATATCTTCAAACCAAGGGATTGATTAATCAAGTAGCAGTGCAGCTAAATTGGAGGAAAAAAATGAAGTGCTTAATATCTGGAAACAGCATCCTGGAATGGACATGTTTTTTAAATGATAATGCAGATCTATAATCATTACTTAGAAAGACATTAACAAAACACAAGATATTATTAAAGGGATAAAAGAAGTTATAAAGCAGTATCCATCTTTGAAAACGTATTTTCAATTACATTTGTGTAAGAAAAAGTCTGGGAAGAAGCGCACCAAAATGTTAACAGTGGTTGTCTCTGAAAGGGGGTTTTGTTTTGTTTTGTTTTAAGGTATATATTTTTTTAAATCCATCTGTTTTCTAATTTAACCAAATTAGAAATTGTTAAACTTTACAAGCATAGCAGGGTGGACAAGTGTGTTTGGAATACAGAGTCAGAATCCCAGCTCCTTAGCTTAATGTGACATTAAGCATTTTACTTTTAAAAATCTGTTTACTCATCTGTTGATTAATTATACTGAACCAAAATAACCCATCTCCTGGTCATTCCAAATCAATAGGCATTTACTGTACATGAATCTGCAGGCAGAGTGGGGAGGAGTGTATATGCTAACATTAGCTCACACTAGCAAAATTTTTATGTTGCTCAAGTAGGTATTCAAGAGACTGGATCAGACACAGGAACTTGTGTGGTTATTTTCAAACATCTCATGGCTTGAAAGAACAGGTGTTGGAGGAAACTGTGTCTACATATTTGCTAGGAAAGCATTCTCAGGTTTCTTTTCTAATCATGGAAAAGATGATACATTAATGGGACTATTACCCCTACTTTCTGAAAACAGCCAAGCAACCAGCTGTGTAAAACCCATATTCAAGAGCAATGAAGTCATGGGTAAGAGTCCCAAGCATTCTAGCAATGAAGCTAAAAGAATTACATAACTTACAAGTCCCAACAAGTTTCCCCAGGTCCACCATGTACCTAATAAAACTTTTCCAAGGACTATTAAAAGACAATTCCAAATTCATCTATCATGACCTTTGGATCAACTCCAACAAAATACAGAATGTCCCTGATGGGGCTGTTTAGGGATACAATTGCTGTATGCTCAAAATTACTTTGGAAGATTGGTGGAAATTTTTGATTCACAGATGGAAAAGGAAAAGGAGGAGAGGACATTCAGTTCTGGAACCAAAAGACTACAGTGTCAATGAAGAGAACGAAGAAGGATCCATGCTCCTTGGGGAGGGCAAAGGAGGTAGGGCAGTGAGACATCGCAGGGGGCATCCTCCTCAGCCACCAGCCCAGCACCATCCTTGGAATCGATGATCCTCTGATTTTCTTTAATATTGAAAGCAAACAATTCTTCTTTGGGAATGAAAAAGTAGGTTGAGCACTCAGGAGAGTTCAGTGTAGAGTCAAATAAAAATGATGTAAGCCAATCCTATTTAAAGATGAGCTGTCATCTCCCACCTGGGCTTTTGCAATGACCTCCTCACTGGTCCCATTTCCACTCTTGCCCTTCCTGCAGTTTACATTCCAGAAAGATCTTTTTAAAATGCAAGTCAGATCATGTCTCTCCCTGAAGGCATCTCCTCACAGTTACAATAAAATGTAAAGTCCCTACCTGGGTCTATAGGGTAACCACAGGTGTTAGTTTTCCTGAGACGATCCTAATTTATGATGCTCCAAAGTATCAACCTGGTGCTTCCACCTTCCCTCTGATTTCCCTGTGGGTTGGTCACTCACTCACTTGATTCAGGTCTCTTCAGAGAAAGAAAACAACTCTCAAAAAAAAAAGAAAGAAAAGAAAAGAAAAACAACTCTATAACCACTCTCCCTGTTTCACTTTTTTTCTTCTTCAAATACCTTGTAGTACTTATTCTGTATTTTTGCTTCTTAATTTGTGTCCCTGACTGGAACCATCCTCTGTGAGGACAGCACTTTGTGACCTTCACTAACACATCTCCCCGCATTGAGAGCCAAACCTGGCACCTGACAGTGGCTCAGTAGATATATGATAAGTGAGTGGATGAATGAATGAATGAATCATTGACTCTGCATGAGAAGTATTCATTAACTCCAACCTTATATTGAACATTGCTTGAGCTAGTGATTTGTAAAACTTACTGTGGCAAATACTACTTTAACACTGTCAAACCAAATTCATATTTTATTTTGATAGATTTCCTAGTTTCAAGGTGTTATTATCTGTGGACAATGTCTCTAAGACAAGCCCTGAGGATGGAGTTCCAGCAGTCAAGGTTCTCTGTGTGGCAGCATCCCCCAGTCCCACAGCCAGGCTTAAGGGTTCTTGTCCACCTACTATACACCCCTACCCTTGAACTTCACCTCTAAGTTGGCATGCAAGAGGAGATGAACAAGGGACAAAGAGTAAACCTGATTTTGCACTTTTCATAAAAACGTCCTGAGACACACACACACACAAAAGTAGAAGTCACCAAAATCCCAAGTTTAAGGAAAATGGCCAAGTTCATGTAACTAGTAAGTGGCCATGCCCAAACATACAGATCCACATCTGTCTGACACCAAAATCTGTGCTACTTTCTAACAAAAAGGAAGTCAGTCTTTAAAAAGACATGGATTTTCCTGTAAACTTGTTAAGCAGCCCATGTCCCAAAAGAGAACTACAGAGCACAATGACCTGAAAACATATTCTTGACTAGAAAGAAAATAGTTGTCAACAATGACTCCTCAATTATCAACCTCCAGCTAAACCTATCCACCAGTTCAGCTTTCCCAAGCTTTGAAAATAGGCTGTAGATAGATGGGTTCCCACTACTGCAGCCCAGGGCATCTCTCTCTTCCGGGAAGAAGAGGCAATGTCTGCCCTTTATACTTCTTTTTTGCTAACAAATGGCTGCTCTTGAATAAACCCTGGAGGAAAAAGTTGGCCTTTGCTGCAACTCTCAGTGAACTCTCAGTTGCCACTTAAATTACTCAAAAACTAGAATTTCTGCTTGCAGACCTGAGAATCCAATGGCAAGACCTCTATGGGAGAAACTCCATTCCATATCCCCTCTATGGGAGAACTTCCATGGGAGGTTCAGGGAGTAGCTCCCAAGGTTCCTGTTTCTTTGTGCTGTCTCAAAGCAGGCACTTGGGATCCCAGTTTACAGCACCCCAAATTGTAAGAGCTGGACTATATATGACATTGCTAGACTTTCAGTGGGAAGGGAAGGGCTCCGCTGCATTGTGCCTTTTTCTTCAAAGTATCAGCCTGGTGATTATCAACCCTTGCACGCGAATAGTGGTGTCCACACTCTGGCTCTCAGAGTTCTCCCTGCCTCTATTCTTGAATTTCACAAGTGAAGTTCATCTGTCTGCTTTCAGTTGTCTCTTGGCTTCCCTGCTTCCAGTTTTACCCTGGTACTATTCATGGATCTGAAAAACTACCTGACATCTCTGGAGGTTCCACATGATATCCATCAGAACCCAGTGCAGATGGAGGGGACAGTTCCTGAGGGAAAGTGGTCATGGGATGACTGGGAACTAGGAGCCAACCTCTACATACTCGCTTGTAGAGGCTACTGCCCTTGGAAATGAGAAGGCACATGCTGGGATCCAGGGAGATTTAGAACAACTATTTCCTAAGAGTAAGGAGGCTGTGCCCTATACCCTGAAACTGAGCCAGTTTCTGCTGGAGAGGTTAAGGAAGTGGCCCAGATATTCACCAAGGAGTAGCAGGGCTGAGATCAGCACTTTATCCAGACAACTTTTACAGGATCATAACAACATGTTTGCATAAAAATTTACAGTCTTCAAAACACTTTGTTATGCATTAATATGTTGAACCATAGATCATGAGGTGAAAATGATCAGACTTCCCTTTTTCCTTTTTTATAGAACCTAGCGTGGTTCAGTAACAACCTTCTCCCAGTATTACACAATGACAGGTGAGTGCACAAACTAAACCAGATTATAATCTCATACCTGATAGTTTGCAAGGTGCTTTCACATAACATTATCTCATTTTAATCATCTCAACATCCCAGTAACATGAGCGCTGCCGTCCTCCGAAAAAGGCTCAGAATGTTTAAGAGTCTTGCTGGAAGCTAGAAGGTAGTGGAGTTGACTTCAATTCCAAGTCACCTAAATCAACATCCAATTGCCCTTGGATGACATTGATCAGCCTCCAGCAGCACCCCCACATCCCGGGCTATGTCAGGATGCAGTTCGTTTCTGGGCACATTACATCCTTGGAACTCAACATGAGGTCCAGGGTTATCAACTGGGAGCTTGTTAGAAATGCAGGTTGTCAGACCCCATTTCAGATCCAGAAAACCAGAATCTGCTTAAAAATACCCTAGTGATTTGTGTGCACCTTAAACTTTGATGAAACTGCTGAAATCATTTAATACCCACAATAGACTTGCTCTTCTCAGAGACCTTATCATTTCTTACCTCCAGTCAAGGAGGATAGAGGTTTTCTGGACTTCATGTACAAATTCAGCATGATTAAAACAAGTCACCTCATATGCTCTTTCAACAATCAGAAACAGGTTTTCCTCATTAGACAATCCAAGGTTATTTTCAATTTCTAGTCATTTGTAAAGTTGGATGCTTTCTTCCCTTGTCTTTTTTCTGTGGGACACCAGTAAACTTTCATAGTGGTTTTCAGGATAGGGTTGGCGCTGTCACTAGCAAAACTCCTCACTAGCTAGAGAGAAGCCCATGTAAGGTTTGTTTGTGGCTGAGTGAAACTCCAGAAAGCTCTACCTCTCAGTTGCTCTGCTATTATCTGTAGTAAGATCTACCTTTCAGAGTTTTGTGAGAACTCAAGATAATGTAATAGCGTACCATACAGTGCCTAATTCTTTGCAGACAATAAATGTTCTATAACTGACTGAATGAGCAAACGAATAAACAAATAAGCAGAAGTTTTGCAGAGGAAGGACTTGAGTGGGAAGAGGCTAGAGGTTAAAAAGAGGGGGGGAGGAGGATAATTTCTAGAGTGTTTATTAAACATTCTTTCCTATAATTAAAAAAGAAGGGAAATGGTGAAGGAAGTTTTGATACCAGGTTTAATAACCCAACAGGCACTTGTGCAATGAACAGTCCATGGATGCTGGGAGAAGGAAATATCCAATTTGGTCAAAAGCACCATGGACATTAGCAAGTAGTTTCCAAACAAGAGTATTCATGTTACTAAGTGGTGAGGCAGCAGCACTGTTTTTGAGTTTTATATTATTTTGCTATTCTTTAATTGATTACCCTAGAGATAGCAAAATTTACATTTTTAACAAGCTCTGCCCTGATCCTACTACATATTAGTGTTTAAGACCTATTTCCACATTTGAAGGATAAGTCTCAAGATAAGGAAGCCAGCAAAGGTGGGGAAGTGGGCTTGATCCAAGGAAGTTCCAGAAAGAACCAGATGAGGAGTTACCTAAGCAATGGGGACTTCCAGGACTAGAGTATGAAGGGTGGGCCCCCAGTCACAGTCATCTTCTTTGTATTTTTACTTCGTGCCTGAATTCTAAGGAGGTATCTTCTTCCAGAATGCATTCGAAATTCACAAGGCAAAATTGGCTGTTCTGAAGCCACGTCACCTTCCACCCACCATGCCATAGATGGGCATCTCTTGCTTTTTATCAGTTAGCTCTGAGGTGCGGTGTTATCTTGACCATAAAGAGGTTGAAGGTAGGAGAGATTTTCTCTAACCTAATCATCCTTCAGCATGTGTATGTACACTGTCTTTGAACTTAATTCTCAACGCTTCTAACAGACATAAAATATATAGCTTTATTTTTTTTAGTTTTAAAGATGCAGGGTACAATTCAGGATTAGATACACAAGTGGTCATCATACAGGTAAAATTTGGGCCTCCCTTTGGTTTGAGATCAGGTCACCTTATTGATGTTGTGTCCTCTCCCCCCACCCGACGCTGGCAGTATCCCACTACTGCCAATCCCTTTCTTGTAGTATTATGGTAAATGTTCAGGTTCTGCTTATGAGTGAAAACATGTGGTACTCTGTTCTTTGTTTCTGTGATAGATCACTGAGTATGATAGACTCTAAATCCATTCAAGTTGTTGCAATATCCATGTTTGTCTTTCTTTATGACTGCATAATATTTCATTGTGTGTATGTACCACATTTTTTTTAATCCAGTTCAGTTTCGATGGGCAGCATGGTTGGTTCCATGTTTTTGCTATTATGAATAGTGCTGCAATAAGCATGCATGTGCTGGTATCTCAAAAAATATATAGCTTTAAAACAACCACATTGAAACCAGTTTCTAGAACATCACATCTTTTCTTCAGACCTACCACCAAAGCTCTAGGGCCAAATTTGGTGCCAACTGATTAGCACCGAGATGTCCCATAGTCCATAGCTGGAAACAGTCAGGAGGAACTGGGCACCGACCAGGCCCCAGAACAATGGAGGGGACTCAGGCTACACATTCTCTACTGATGGGCATCAGAACCAAATGGATGCGCCAGTCAATTCCCTTTACACCTATATTATTCTTAAGTGTTTTAAGCAAAATTAATTGCATTCTTGTTTTAAATTTAATTTTAAAATCTTTTAGGTCCGGGCACGGTGGCTCAGCCTGTAATCCCACACCTTTGGGAGGCTGAGGTGAGTGGATTGCCTGAGCCCGCGGGTTCGAGACCCGCCTGGGCAAGCAAGACCTCATCTCCACAATAAATCAAAAAATTAGCTGGGCGTGGTAGCGCGCGCCTGTAGTTCCAGCTACTTGGAAGGCTGAGGCGGAAGGATCGCCGGAGCCCAGCAGGTAGAGGCCACTGCACTCCAGTCTGGGCGACAGAGTGAGACTCCAACTCAAAAAAAAAAAAACAAAAAAGCAACAACAAAACAAAAAAACAAAAAAAAATCTTTTAGGAACTGCCACAGTCTAATGGTGGAAAACAGAAACAGGACATTTTTGATAGGTACAATATTTCCCCCAAGACATTCTTATATTATTCTATCCTTTTACAAACTCTAGAAACAAGGCTAATGTATATCTGTTTATTTGGAACTAAACTTTACAATGGAATTTACTTGTTTGCCATCAAATACCTGTTGTTTTTGTTTGGGGGGAGCTACGTTTAATTTTCTCTGCAACAACATTGACTAATGAGGATAGAGGTGGGTTTGGAATCTCAAGGAATCATGGGAAGATGCCTGAGACCTACAGGATGAGCCTAAAATAGTTGACTTTAACCAGACACTCAAAAGCCTAGGATAGCCCACAAATGTGGCTACCTCATAGGGAATGTGGCTCTTCATAGATGTACTTTCTACTCTTCATAAATTCTTAACATAGCACCATCCAAATTGCATTTTCTAAAACACTGTTTCCCTGGGCATAAGGATGGGAACAACAGACACTTGAGATACCTAAAGGAAGGGAGGGTTAGAAAGAGGGAGATGAGGATTTAAAAACTATTGGGTACCACTATGCTCACTATTTGGGTGACAAATTTAATAGAAACCCAAGCCTCAACATCACGCAATATACCCATGTAACAAACCTGCACATGTACCCTTTAAATCTAAAATAAAAATTAGGCCAGGTGCAGTGGCTCAAGCCTGTAATTTCAGCACTTTGGGAGGCCAAGGTGAGAGGATTGCCTGAGCCCAGGGGTTCGAGACCAGCCTAAGCAACTTGGTGAGACCTCATCTTTACAATAAATAAAAAAATTAGCCGGGCATGGTAACACATGTCTATAATCCCAGCTAGTTGGAAGGCTGAGGCAGAAGAATCGCCTGAGCCCAGCAGGTCAAGGCTGCGGTGGCCGTGAGCATGCCACTGCACTCCAGCCTGGGCGACAGAGGGAGACCCTAACTCAAAAATGAAATAAAAATAAAATAAAATAAGAATAAATAAAACACTGTTTCCCAAAATGTGTTCTGGGAAATACCAGATCCATAAGACGATTGGCGCAGGGCAAGTGGGGAGGGTGTAGGGAGAAGCAGTCTGTGAGCAAATCAGTTTGCAAAACTCTGTTTTCTGACAATAAAAATAAAAACAATATTTATAACAGTTAGTGGAGACCCAGATCCTAGCAGCATCATTATTCACAACTAAAATAAGAACAGCAATAGAGATCACTTTGCTCAGTCTAATTGCTCAACCTGAGAGGAAAGATCGAGCTGGTATCAACATTCAACAAGCAGGAATTGCTGTGTAGTCTTTTCCACAGAACACTCTTTCCATCCTTAACTGCAGAAGGCACACTCTTCCCCATACAGAGAGTTAAGGACTCTCTGACAAATGCTCTTGCACTTAACTCTCTCGTTCATAGCATTCAATATTTTACAATGGTTTTCTTCTTTTTATGTTTATAGCAGTTTTATTCTGTGGTTGGAAGAAACCAAGTTCTCTTTCAGTAGGTAAATAGATAAACAATGATACATACATGAAATGGAATATTATTCAACACCAAGACAAAATGAGCTATCTAGCCATAAAAAAATATATAAAGGAACCTGAGTGCATATTATTAAAAGAAAGAAGCCAATCTGAAAAGGCTACATACTATATGATTTGAACTGTGTGGCATTCTTGAAAAGGCAAAACTATGGAGAAAGTAAAAGAATCAGTGGTCACTAGGGGATAGTAGGGAGAAGAAACTATGGTTTTTTTCTATTTTCACTCACTATCTTTCCAACTTAGAAGGTAGACTTCAAGAAAGGAAAGTATGGCACTCGTGTTCCCAGCTGATTATGCAGTGTGCTTGACATACAGTCATCTATAGTTGTTAATTAACCGAATGGGTCAAGTTCCCTAATTAGAATCTGGTTTCCAAGATCTAGAGATTACTAAGAGCCATCAAAGAGACAGATTTTCAAGAGTAACTGGAAAACACTTTATGCAAATCCACAGAATTTTATGTAAACTTACCAGCTCTTCTCTGCCAGCCTACCCAATGTGTGTTCATAAGATCGGCTTCCTCTCACTGTGTCTGATGGAATCATACAAAGTTAGGCTACAGTATGGGGTCACAGGGCTTTGAGCACACAACCCAGCGGTCGTGGTGCTGACTTCCAATTCTGCCAGTCAAGTCTGAATCTCTTCATATTTTAAATATATCAGGCTGATTAAGATTCAACCAGATGGGACATGAGGGCCACTACCTGAGCTTTGCCCTTAGTCCTGGGAGCCAGTCCAAGAAAACCTGGGCTCAAGAAGAAAAAGCGGTCCCCAGCTCTCAGCCTGTGAGAGCAGGCGCTTGTGGAGCCCTAAGGGAGGACAGTGTTCCTCACAGAATGTTCCTCACACAATGCCATATCCACACATGCTCGAGCTGATTTCTCAGCTTCAAAAGCGGAAATTCCACTTGCCACTCAGAGTTCTCTTAATTTTGAACAATTCTCTTGAGAGAAAGGAAGTCAATCCAAAGGACAAAGTGTTGACCAAATGATGAGGGTGAGAAGAATAATTATAACAACCAACACTGATGTAGTGTTTACAAAGAATCCGGGTTTTGCTAAGCAGTATGCATGGGTGATTATTGCATCTAATCCCCTCAACATCCTAGGATGCAGATTCTGCTATTGCCATTGTACAGATGAAGAAAGAAAGGTATGATACCTATTAAACCAAACAATGCCAACCCAAAACAACAGTCTTAAAGCACAGCAGATTCCTTTTGCTTTCCCATGGATCCAAAGCACAGCGTGCAGTGACTGGGAAGACGGACAGGCGGGTACTCCGGCAATATTTCTTCCTCCCTTGGCCAAACAGTGGCCACCTGACAAGACATTATTGTATTGATTCAGCCCATCTCAGATTCATATGCCATAGTTCCAGATAGTCTCCCAGAACTGTATTAGTCATTCCAGACACTTTAATCCATTACTTAATGCATTACTCAGATCCTGGTACCAGGGAGAGAATGGCAAGAAGTCAAGGTTGGTTAAACACGGATGAAAACAATAATAATCTTGAAAACACTGCACCTGCAAAGAAAAAGTCATCGCTTGGAAACATCTCAATGTCTAACTGTATCATCATTTGTCCTTTAAAATGCTTGCCAGGGATCTTATTTTTAAGCACATAGCATCTTTGTGTTAGTGATCACATTTTAAATAATCATCCTCTAATTAGAGTAACCCCCCAATCAAAAAATGAGTCACTGACCTTTTCCAGAGTGTTTTATTTCAGTAAGCCAGAATAAACACATGAAATTGTTACTATGGAGACCAAAGGTACTGAAGGGACCCAGCTTCTCATTAAAAAATTGACACACCAGCAGGAAAAAAAATGATGGATGTTGTAGTTATTTTAGAGAAAATCATGTCCCAAATGTTGAGGTTAAATCAGCCACCCCTTTTCCTCCAGGAAAAAAGTTTCCAATGCAAATGGTTTGAATTAATGCCATGGATATTTATAACAACAGTCTGGTTAGGGAATTTATTCGCTATTCATCAAGCCAATGTCCCCAAGGATTAAAGGAGCCCAAAGAAAATATTTTAAAAAAATAAATGAAATGTCTTTTGGGGTGGGAAGCGGCTATATTCATATTCAGCACCACAACTGCTGGGTTGTGTCCTCAAAGCCCAAGGCCACTGGGACTGGACAATTCCACTGTGCCTTTGGAAGAGATTAGCAAAACACATGTGTCCCAGCTGAGGAGAGCCAATAGGAGAGCCAGGGTTTTCTTCAGTTGACACCCCAAGTAGTAAATAAGAAAAAAGAAACCAAGAACGGCCCAATATGCAGATCTAAAATTGGAAAGGCATTGGCTGCCTCTTTTTTAAACAACTCCTTTGGTTTGGTTCTGGAGGGGAGGAGGTTTAACTTTTTGAACACATCTTTGGAAAACGCCATCCTCACTTCTTCAAAATAGCGCTGAATGGATGCATATTGTTTTGGTGACGTGACACCTACCGAAGCACCACCACTCAGGCTGTTCACTGTCCATAGCAACTCTGTGAGGGATGACTGGGTGTGCGGTGGTGTAGACGGCTAGACAGAGGGGCCAAAATGTTGTTCAGGGCCCAAGAAGGTGTGTGAAAGTGAGGACAGCGTCAGGCTCACCTGCATGCCTGATCTCCATCCTGGAGTCCCTGGTGACTCGGGATCATACTGATCCTGTCTTAATGTCAATACCATGTTTAGATGTGGAATTTTTCACATTATTTTGATTTATTTTCTTTTTTATTTTAAATATTTACCTATTTTAAATGTTGCATTAAAATATTATTTATTGTTATTCTTGCATTTTTTGGTGTCCCCTGAAATGTTGTGCCTATGGCAAGTGCCTCACTTGCCTCATCCTACTGCCTTACCCCAATTCTGAGGGTCTATCAGGATCACTCACAGAAGAAGAGTCCTGCTTTCTAGGGCAGGCAGTAGGAGAATGCTATAAGAAAAGCTACTGTCAGGAAGACAGTTGCTCAGATTCCCCTTCAAGGAAACAGCTTTTGCATAGAGGACTTTCTCTCTCTCTTCTCTCTTCTCTCTTCTCTCTCTCTCTCTCTATCTCTCTTTCTCCCGACAACTCAGCCCAAGCAGAGCCTGCCAGACTACACTCCTAAGCCCCAAACTAAAAGGCAAGACCGGAGTTTAGCTTTGGACCCCTGGGTTCAGATCCTTGTCTGCTGTTTTGTCAGCCAGGCCTCCAAGCTTCAGTTTTCTCCTGCGTTCACTGGGTATAATAAGCAACCTGCCTCCTGGGCTCGCTGTGAGGATTCAGTGGGGTAATTGTGTCAATGACTGAGAAGCATAAACATTTGATCTATGTCATCTATGTCAGCCATTATTATTATTCTCCAAATCTCGGTTCCTCTCCTGGTGACTTCACTTCTCAGAATCTCAAGTTCCTCTTCTGTAAAATGAGCAAATAAGAATACTATGTCTTAAGGTTGCTATAAATGTTAAATGTTCCTGTTCATGAAGTGCCTAAAACAATGTCTGTACACAGTGTTAATGATTACTATTACAACTACAATTACAACAATTACTGCTACTGTTCATACTCGCTTATTCTCCCTTCTCCTCCTCCTCCTCCTCCTGCTATTATAACTACTACTATGACTACAACTGCCACTGCCGCTGCTGTGATCGTCCTGGCAATTGAGTATTTGCACTGAGATCCAGAAATAGCAATTTCATCTCCGTGTGAGGGATTCTTAGCCTGTGTTTAAACATTCAAATTAATTTACTATATGCTATGCTTTTTAAAACGTTTTAAGCTTCTTCAAACATTTTTCTTTTCTACGTATAATGCCAAATAACCTGTTGAATTGATTCGCCATTTTTTTTTTTTTTTTTTTTAGCTAAGTTGTTTGGGTATGCTGTAGACAGACCCCGAGACAACAGAAAAGTTAGTGTACTTCAATTGTTTATAAAGGAGCGGCATAAAAATAATCTTTAAAGCTAAGGGAATGCAAATATTTAGATCCATCTAAGGGAAAATAATAACAGTTTGTGATTTTCTCCCTCCTCACTCCCAGGGCAAACATTTTTAAGAGAGGATTTGATTTTGTAACATAAATTGTTTTCCATATAACCCAAAGACATGAGTGATTAATAGTGAGCTATAGAAAGAGATGCCCATAATTAGCAGCTTGGGTACAGTTAGATATAAACATATATTTTGTTTATGAAACATGTATCTTGAAAAAAAAAATCCCATCTTGCTAGATGTCACAAAAGGGTCAAGATGCTGAGGAGAAAAAAGTCATTAGGACAAAGATTTTTAAATAAAATAAAAATTAGATATGAAGAATAAATGCATACCACACTAAGCCTGAGACAAAATTTTTTCCAGGCTTTTCATCATCATCATCATCATTGCTAATTATTACTTGCATCAATGTTGGTATATAATTGTGATTCTGATTTTGATTTTTACCACAAGCATCTTAACCAAACACATATTACCTTGGCTGCAGATAAATAAATGCTTTTCACACAATGGATCATTAGTGTTTCAAGACTGCATAATGTATGTGGTTTATTATCACTAATAATATAATTAATGACATTTGATGCTTACTGAGCACTTATGAAGCACCAGACACTGGCCTAAACTCTTGCATTCACTCCCTTAATCCTTCAAAGAATCCCTGGAGAAATTTTCATCCCCATTGTACTGATAAAGACACTGAGGCTTAGGAAAATCAAATAACTTAACCAATGTCACGTTTTATCAACAGAGTTGGCATTTAAACCCAGGTATGTTGAACATCAAAGCCCGTCCTCTAAACAGTGCTAAACAATGAACCACCCAAGTAGACAAGGTAATGTCATCCGCTCACCATGAACACTCAGTATGCCAAGGTCAGCTCTTCCAGTTCTGCCCTATGCATTCATAGGGGCACTCAAGATATGTTGGGAAGATGTTCACTAAAGTCAAACAGCAGCAACACTATGTTCCACCATTTTGTTACATTTTTAAGCAGGATAGCAGACTTTAGGCCATTCAGGATGGGCACTACCCAAATCCACAGTGCCACTCTCAGGCACCCCCTGCAGTTGTGCCACATGGCATTCCTATTCTCCACACCCTGAATGTGGTTTTTGACTCCGCAACAACATGGCAGCCAGTGACTGGACCAGGAGTACATACCTGACATCAGGGAGCCAATCAGATTTTGCTCTGTGGTCATTGACCTGAAAGACACAAAGAAGCCTCTTCTATCAATGGGGCCATAGCTAGAATTCAACAGGCTCAAGGCCTGGGGCCATCACAGCCTCTACCTAGGCTGGAGTTGCAGAAGGTGCTAGGAAGGAAGAGTGAGGGGGAAAGCACACAGAAAGAGATGAAAGAACTCATGTAACCCCTTAGAGACAGTGAAGAAAGCTTCATATTCAACTCTCCAGGAATCCCCTCAGATCAGCTATACCTTTCTGTGGGTTTCTGAGAGATTTTTGTGTATCTTTACACCAAACCCCTCTTTGTACTTGCCTGAGGTTAAGGACATTCTGATCTTTACAGGACAGAGAAGTACCCATTCTTGACCAGACCTCATCAAATGGAATTTTTATTTTACAAACAGCAGGCTTGAATTTCAGTCCCCAGATTCATATGTGCAAAAAATGTGACCTTATTTTTCTATACCACAGTCAAATTTCTATTTTGAGTGCCCATGACAACAAGGTAGCAGAATTTTAATTTCAGTTATTTCAGGATTCTAGGGGTTCAGTAGCACCAAGCAGGCAAGGAAGGGGTGGTGGACATTGAATCCCCAGTAATCGTTGTTAGACATCCACTGAGATGCCTGCCTTGTCCTGGCTACCACCAAGCAAGTTCACTGCTGCCCGGCCCACATCTCGAATTTGCCTATGCTCTTTTTCCCTGTGCTCCTTTCTCGTGCCTGGTAATTGACTCACTGTTCCACACCATGCTGGACTGTGAGAGACTCTGGAGCCATTAAAAACCCACCCACTTGGCTCAGACAAACATTCTTCCATGGTTCTTTCCATGGGCCACAGGAAACTAATGCTACTGAAGACCCTTCATTCCTATACAGCCTTTCTCCTTTGGGCACTACCCAGAAATCAAGGCTGAAGCCCTGTGTGCACACAGCTCCCACAATTCTATTGGGACTTCCAGAATCATACTTCCCCAGAGCTTAATCTGAGTAAGGACTGGACACCCGCCCTTTTTCTCAGGGGCTATCTGCACAGATGCTGCCAAATGTGTCTCCACAACTCCCTGATGCTTCTTGACCCCGAGGAATCTTTGCCTCCTCTGGGGCAGGTAGCTGGCCCTCAGACCTCAGGTATCCTAGCTCATCTATTGTTCATACCCCAAGATTCTTCTCTTACCTGAAGGACTTAGGCTTTTGGAACTCAAAAGGCAAGATTCGGCTTCTTTTTCTATGTTTTCTCTGTGTCTTACCTTCCCTAAGATTGTGAACACAGACTAGACTCACTCACTGACTGGAAGAACCAAGAGACCCAAGGAAATACTAGAAAAACTCTCAGTTAATATTTCAAAAAATTGTCCTAATACACTACTTTGGGACCCTTCAGCCTCGCAAAGCTTTATTGTGGCCATAAGCTTTGATTTCACTCTCCATTCCGGTCTAGGTGATCCTGGCCAAGCTAAAGTGAGGTACCGCCATCTTTCACAAGCTCAGTTGATGGCTCCATGATTCTGTCATTAAAAATGTGATAATGGCGTTAGTATATGCAACCATTTACCTAGTTTTCTTTTTAGATTTGCCTTTATAGTAAGTCTCACATTGTGAAATATAGGAGGAAAGTAAATTGGAAATGGAGATTTGTCCTCTTTTCCTCTTTTGCATCTACGAAAATTGTGACAAACATAAGAAAACATTTCCTTCATTGCTGAAATTACTGTCAGTCCACACCAAAAGGCTCATAACATATCATCCCTAACTCACTTCTCTCTCTTTTAAAATACACTAAATAATATCTTTTCTTATATATTTTACTATCTCATAAGAGTAAAACAAAGATTTTAGTGTGAAAAAAGACATTATTGGTGACACAGAAAATATATATGAATGAAATAGCACTTTAACCAAGAAGTGTTAACTACACTGCTTAATCAGAGTCAATATCAAAAGTGAACACTGCACCTAAATCTGATTTAGACATTTGCTTTTTCTTATTTTCTAGCCCCAATAATCTTGCCTTTTCCAAGATTCCTACAGAGGCTCATACCTTCATCAGGATCTCTTAAACAAACAACTGCAATTCTTCCCTTGATTTGTTCAACATAGATCTATTAAGAACCTACTGGGTTGGGTGCAGAAATGCCAAGATGACTAAAGAAAGTAACTTGCATTGAGGGCCAATGAAGGAGACAGAGATTGCAGTACCAAGCTAAGTTCTAAAACAAAGCATTTACCAGCATTAAATCCAACTGTCTGTATTCTGTCCCAGTGCCATTTCCACCATGCATCCCGTCTCCACAGTGGTGCCAGTTTCTTTCCTCCAGTTCGGTCCAGATACATCCCCTCCTGCTAAAAAAAACTCAGTGGTTTCTCAGCACCACAGTATCATTTCCCAATTTAGAGAAAAGGAATACTTTTTTTCAAGGAATCTGAAAAGGGGGCATGTGGTTAGTTCCCCAAGTAGAAGGTACACTTTAATGTGTTTGAGTTTTAACTTGTGAGTTTCTCCACTTATCATGCCCCTCACCATTTTTCTTCACTCCACTTCTTTCTCCTCCATCTGAACTCTTGTCCATGCTGCAAAACTCACTCAAAAACCATCTTATCCATAATGCCTTCCCTAGTATTTCCAGTCCTTGTGATTCACCACTTTTCAACATTCCCATCACTCTTTGTATATTGTAGCACCAATCACCTTGTATTACACATTTCTCTGCCTCCTTCAATAGACTAAAAGTTTCCTGGAGTTTCTCTTTGTATACCCAGCATCCAGTGCACCGCCTGCCACATAAATAATTATGTGCACACTGAAAAGTTCATATCAATTTTTCACACATTTTTTAAAAAACTCCATTACTTCCTTTCCAGCCATCGGAAAAACACAGGTGTGCTTGAAACAGCATTCTTACCAATAGACAGGCATCCATGATTACTATGTAGGGATTCCTAAGCCATCCATTACATCTTAGATTTTTTTTTTCTTCTGCCCCATTATAAAATTGCATGTCATTCATTTCTATAATTAGTACGTCTTAAATTATATGAAATGTTGCTAGGTATCTCCCTATAAACAAAAAGGAAAAAAGGGGAAGAAATTATACTTTATGTCTTCACACTGGATGCTGCAGTGCCTGGAACAGCAAATATTTTGTTGGAAGCACTTAAAAAGTCATACTCCGGGAGAAAAAAAATAATCCCATTCTGAATCCCAGTTCTTACCCCAGATCTGAAGAGCCGACCTGCATGCTCCCTGGGCTGGCCAGGCTCTCCCTCTGGATTTCCTTCCTTTTATACGTCCATCTGCCTTCTCGTTTTCAGCAGGGACATGGCGGTCTGCCCACTCTCCTCCTCTACTTGCCCCGTGGCCCCCTCCCCTGGTGCCTCCTCCCCTGGAGACTTGAAGGGAATGTCTTCCCTTTGCCAGCCATTCCCAGCCATTTTCAACTCAGCAGAGAGGTCGATTTATTTTATTCCCTGATGGAAAAAGAAACATGACATTCTCCTCATTAGTAAAACATCACTTTTTCTGGCTACAAAGGGAAAATTCAGCATTGTATAGTCCCCAAATGTTGATTTTTAGTTAAATGGCATGTTTCTTCCACATGCTAAACCCTCCTCTGCACACACACACAGAGAGACAGAGAGAGAGAAATTCTCCTCACAAGGGTCTAAACACCCCACCCTACATTTTCCTCTTCTTTCCCACTACACCTTCTTTCACCCTCCAATCCTGCCCTAGCAACCTGGGGTAGCTTGTCCGCACTGCAAGCTCAGTCTCCTCCAAGCCTTTGTGCCTGAGATTTCTGCCCCTGTCCTCAGGCTTCCAAGCACAACTCAGGTGCTCCTCTACCAAGCCCTCCTTCTCGGACTACGGGCACACAGCGATCGTTCTCTGGCCCACAAGGTATCTTAACACTCCAGGGCCTATGTTAGCCTTTATTCCAGTTGTTTCTGGTCTCATGTTTATTATTTTGTCTTGGCTGTCCAACCTGCCAAGCAGTGAGCTGGAGGCAGGAAGTAAGCTCTGAAGTCAAGAAGCTGTTTGTTCTTAATCCTAAGGTCTGAGCTGTGTGAGGTCCAGTTTCATTTTTGTAAAATAAAGAAATTACCAGCCCAACCCCTCGCAAAGTTTAAGTTTGCTGTGAGCATTACATCCTGGTATCCTGTGTGAAGTGCCTGGGCTTCATGCCCTTCATGAACTATCTTACTCCTTCCCTGAGGACAGGACTATGTCCTACCCCTGTTCCTGGGTCCACAGAATGCCTAGCACAGTTTCGTGGGACAGGATTGGCAGCAATTGGTAAAATGCCCAGAATTAACAAAAAGCTGGAAATATAATCCCACTTGGCAAGGAAATGAGGCAGATCTTTAACCACTCAAGACCAATGTGCTTCTGGAAGTGAAATGGAAAACGCGATAGCATAAAAAAGCAGATCAATCAGACACACAGATCATTTCTATCCTTAGAAGCCTATTTTACTGAACACACATAGAAAAACAAATGTCTAACACCTTTAGTAAAGGTTGCCTTGAGTCTCGCAGGGATATACAGTAAAAAGGTCTTTTTAACTAACCAAGTTCTGACTAGGTTCTATAGTACATCCCATCAAAAGGCAAGGATTTAAAATACTACAGTCAGATATAAAGTGCATTTCTTTAGTTCCTGTGGGAGTACAGAAAAGGCTGCCCAGTTAAGTTACAAGTAGCCTCAGTCTTCCCCCTTAACCCTAGGAGTCAGAACAAAAGCAACAGGCCCTAAGTTTGAGTCTTATCAGCTTTGCAATTGGTGTGAGGTGAATGACTCTTTCTAATTTGCATGATTCCTATAATTTCCTATCACTAAATGAAGACAAATGCCATTGATCCACATAAGGTGTTTCATTGAAAAGCAAAGCACTTCTCTCTGTTGACTTAAGCACTAAGCTCGAATACGGAGAAGTACAATAAATGCTAAACATGGTGCACATGTGGTCCAAAAACCACAATCAATTTACTGCTGCCTCTGAAACATTTTCAGCAACTGTCATATAATATATTTTCACACATTTCTAACAAGACATTTTCTTGGAAACAAAATAGACAGGTATATCTGTCAGTTCAATTTCTTGCAAACGAAACAGAAAAATGTTTGGCTCAGATGTCCGTACTGTCTTTGGAGCAGTGTAACCCTCATATGAGAAGGGTATTAGTCAATGTTGCCAGAAGCCCAGCAATCACTTCCAAAGAGTGGAATTATTGGCTGCACCAAAAAATGGGACGATATATGTGTGTGTGTGCACCTTCCCTCTTTTCCCATTCCAACAGAGTCATTTATTGCACTTACTTGAAAGAGATGTATCAGGGTCTTGTTAAACCCATCTATCTTCCAGTACTAAAATATTAGACTCCCTATTAAATAGAATCCTTTGATCCCCATGGCTCTTTGAGCAGAACTTTATTAAAAGTTTTATTAAAAATTAAAATGCAATCAAAATCACATCAAAATGCTTAAAAGCTCCGCATTTTCACCCTAACCCCTCATGGGCATTCACAAGGAGAGTCGGAAAGGTATCTGATAGCCAGAGAGCCCCAAGCCCAATAAAGAGGGCTGCCAAAATGTCCTAGTATTGGCCCCAGTGAAACCGTTTATTGGCTCACTGTTGGCTGCATAATCTGCCTTTAAGCACTTTCTCCTCTACAGAAACCCCAGGACTCCTGTAAAAGCCATGTCTCCGCACACAAAACTTGCAAGTGACTCACACTCTTCCCTTTCCCTTCCCTGCCCAAGCCCTGCAGCCTCTAGCACCAGCCATATAGTCTTTGACCTCTCCCAGTAACCCACTGCAAGCATGTTTTTTGCTTGCAGGGTTAACACGAAATGCATGCGGGCCAAATTACTCCATCTTTGACAAGGTTCAGAAAGAGAATGGACATGATCAGCCCTCTTACACACTGCTGAGCCTTTGCCTGTGTGGCTTCCTCTACTGCAAATACACTGGCTGACTTTTGCCCGGTGAATGACTCATCCGTCTTCACAACTTAGTTCAACTAGGACTTTTTAGTGATAGCTTTCCCTGATACCGCCCACCTTGCTGAATGAGGTGGTCCATTCCTTGGCATGGAATGGAGTATCCCATACACCCTGTTCCAACTCCACTTATTGCAGTAGTATCCAGTAGAGTGCAACACGTGGCATGGTGTCTCCCGCACCCGCCTGCAAGCTGCTTGTGGGCAGAGCCTGGATCATGGTCTTATCCTATCCCCAGCCCCTGGGATACTGGCTTCTATGAGGAAGGAACTCAGCAAATGTTTACTGAATGAAAGAACAGTGGCAACACACCAGGGAATTCCTGACTGTGCCCAGACTGGCAAAGAGCTTTAGATGGTCTCCATCAGCAAGAAGAGGAATCTCAGGAAATGGCCAGTTCAGAGTTTTCAGGTCTTTCAACCAACAAGACCTGGCAGTAAGGAAGTCTAACCCGATCATATGAAAATGAAGGAGGAAAACATATGATTTTACAACCTGGGCCTGAGGTCTTGCTGTTAGAATTAGAGAAATAGGCTGGGTGTGGTGCTCACGCCTCTAATCCCAGCACTTTGGAAGGCTGAGGCAGGGGGATTACTTGAGCCCAGGAGTTGGAGAACAACCTGGGCAACATAGCGAGGCGTTGTCTCTATAAAGAAATTTTAAAAAATTTAACCAGGTGTGATAGCATGGTCCCAGCTACGCAGGAGGCTGATGTGGAAGGATCACCTGAGATTTTAAAAAATTTAACCAGGTGTGATAGCTGTGGTCCCAGCTACACAGGAGGCTGATGTGGAAGGATCACCTGAAATTTTAAAAAATTTAACCAGGTGTGATAGCTGTGGTTCCAGCTACACAGGAGGCTGATGTGGAAGGATCACCTGAGCCCAGGAGGTTAAGGCTGCAGTGAGCTGGGATTATGCCATTGCACTCCAGCCTGGGGGAAAGAGTAAAACCACGGCTCAAAACAAAAAAAAGGTAAGAAGAATTAGAGAATTTTAAAAGAGAAAGAAGCACACCCAGGAGAGGAGAATTTTAGTGACCACAGTGAATACTAGACTATATGGCAAGCACTCCCCACTCTGAAAAGACAGAAGCTAGACAAAAGGCCAGGATCAAGGTAAGGAAGCCAAGGTAGGGGTAAGGGAAAGGAGGATTTATTAGCCAAATTACAGCACCCTAGACAGGTAAAGGGTTTTTAGAATATAAAAAGAGGTACATTCTGGAAAATGTCAAAAGACTGTCCCCATGTTGCAGATTGTGTAAAAGGAGGAAAAGCCAAGGGACTGCAGCTCTCAAAAAAGAAGCAACTCCTTGTCATGCTCATTTAAACTGAACAAAGAGAACTGCCCTGATGAATAAATATGAGGCCGATCCTGTATTTAAGTTTCCCAGTCCAGAAGAGAAGTCAGAGGAAAAACATAAAACTTCAGAATAGCTCCGTGAGTTCAGACAGGCGCGCGAGGGACTGCGGGAACCCACAGCCCACAGTCCACAGCTCCAGAAACACATGGCCTTCCGCCTGCTGGGGCGGTGGCCTCATGTCAGTGCAGGTGTGTTTGAAGGAGAACGCCTAGCAGCAGCTGAAATAACCAAAAACAAGGTGGTAAATGGCTGCCCTGGGCCAATCGGGGACAGATTGGCAAGGTAGCTTGTTCTTCACACAGCTCTCCAACTAGTGGAGAATTCTACCGCCTCTCCTGAGGTGCCCTGGAAAAGGCGAAGGGGAAAGGTAGAGCCTGTTAAAAGTTTATATGGTTTCTAAGGCATCTTAATTTTTAATAAAAAGTTCTTAGTAATGTTCTGGATAAAAGACTGTGGTACTTAAAAGATCCTTTTTATAATGCCAAACTCTTTGTGCAATGTATGTATATATATTTTAAAAGACCATGGTCTGGCAAATACTGTCGGCCCACAACACATACCATATTCTCCTTCCGTTTACTCCACTGCTTGATACTGTGGCCAAGGGCAAATCCATTCAATTCTCGGCCCTCACTTTGTTTCACTTCAAGGTGAGGAGTTTAAAGTGAAGTGTAACAGGATGGTCGTTTCCAGCAGCCTTAGCCACGAAATGTGTTCTGTCCGTGCAGCTGATATTGTTTAACCCTGGCTTCTGGCACATTCTGGGTCTCAAGCGAATGAAGAGGCATGTGCCTCAGACAGGCTTCTGGGGGTCGGCGGTCACAACTGAGTACAACAGCCACTCGTAAGTGTAGGCTGGACTCCTTGGTGCTCTCCTCTCCTTCAAGCAACGCTTTACAATTGACAGAGTGCCTTCTTTGAGGAGTTGGGTGATTCACCAAGATTCCATGCCATAGTGCCAGGGCCAGAAGTTTCACGGGCTTTCTTCTTGCAGGACCAGGCTCTGAAGACAAGGTGACTGGAACACCTGTGGTCAGGGTTGATGCAGCAACAAAGTGTCATGATGAGCAGCTCCGTTCTGCAGCTTCTCAGAAGTATGACTCTTGAACTAGACCCTAGGAGGAGGACACCAGGGGAAACTGCAATAGCAAAGGCAACCATGGAGGATGGATTGAATATAGTGTCCAAAGAACAGCCCAGAAATCTTCCTCAACATAGAAGAAAGCTGATTCCAGAGCATTGTCAGGAATGAGAAGGGGGAGGTAATGTTGTAAAAGGCCAAACATTTTCGTTTATTTTCTTTTTTTTTTAATTCTGTACACCTATTTTACTTCTGAAGGTTTTCACTTCATATTGAATTACATTCGTTTTGTATTTCATGATTCTCTTTTTATGTATTTATTTATTTATTTAGGGATGGGCAGTAGTGGGAAACTGCCAGGGGAGGGAGGGTGGGATTGGCAGTAGTGGGAAATTGCCAGGGTGGGGGGGACCCCTCATCAACAAGGGTACCTGCATAGTGAACATTTGTATACCTAACCCTTAATTGTACCCCACATCTTTAAAATAAAAAATTTAAAATATATATATTCTTTTTAAAAATGTTTAAATTTTCTTTTAAAAGACTAGTTCTCTATGTTGCTACTCCAAGATAGAGTAGCAGTGGCTATTTATGGGCACAATCTTAGTGTACTACAGCCTCAAATTCCTGGCCTCAAGTGATCCTCCCATCTCAGCCTCCCATCTGGACTACAGGTGTGTGACAGATGTGTGACCTAGCTTGGCCAAATGTTTTGGAAAGAAAAAATTACATTTCATGTGAACAAAGCATTAAGGAACTGCTAAAAGTTTAGACTCGGAGAGTAGGATAAAAGTGTCATTCACTTAGAAAATGAGTCAGGTGGTCACATCTTATTACCTTTTATCTGAGAAGGAAATGTTAGGGATGCTTGGAGAGAAAGAGGGTACGCCCAACAACAAACCCACTGCAGAAGCATTGGATTTTTCCAAGCTATGAGTATCCTGTTTGTGGAATTCGATTTTCTTTTAGTTTATTGAATTCATGTTGTGAGTTTAAAAACTCCCTCCTGAGTTCAAATTTTTATTTTTCTTCAAAGGACTAAGACGTTGACAATATCCTGTGGACACAGAGAAAACACACTAAACTTGAAAAGGGAAAGCAAATGATAAGGAAGTAGGAATGTTCACATTTATTCACACATATGGAACTTGACTCATTTTCTAAGTAAATGACACATGGGTCCCACTCTGTAATTTAGCCTTTTTGTGCCTCAATGTTCTCATCTATAAAAGAAGAAAAAAATAATAGTACCTGCCCAAGGGTTGTTGTAAGGATTAAATGAGTCAATGTATATAAAGTACTTGGCACAGTGGCCACATAATGAATAATAGATAAATGTGAGCTATTATTCTCATTCCAATAAGCGTTTGGTTTCTATAAATCATAAAAAGTGATCCTTGCACACATGGGTGCAAGCAGTTTCCAGTGGTTCGTTAGGTCTGTGAAATTTGATCTTCCTTGCCTTTCTTGGCAGGAATCTTAACTAGAAAAAGTTATTGATCCAGGTAGCAAGATCACCAGCTCTACATGACTGTTTCCACTCACTGAAAATTTCCAGAAAGCAATCATTTCAGGCTGAAATTGTCCATGCTGAGTCTCAACTCAATGGAAAGGCATTCACGTTAGAAGATGAAAATAGAATCTATGCCCTGCTTTGGAGTACTTGTAGTTGAGTTAATAGACTTTTTTTCTACCTCCGAGTGAAATCTTTGAGCTGAACTTAAAAAAAGAATCACTAAACATTGCAAGTTTAAGCTTCCCTGAGCCCTGTATACAATAAATGTGGGACCACCTGCTTTTCCAGTGATAAGGACACTTACTTTAAAGGTTGTGTTATTTTTAATATTTTTTTTCAGCCTCCTTCAAGACAAGAGTGGCCCCAAGTTGAACATGTACTTTTCATGCCCCACTTTTTCAACTAAAATGCTCTAGATTTTAATAGTTACTTCCCTGATTTTTTTCTCTCTTGTTAACTTCATAACATAATTTATAGCTTTAAAATACTGGTAAAATGATTTTGGAAATATTTTTAATATAGATTAAATGTCAGGAGCCCTCTCCCCTACCCACCAGACCTATGCAGCTACGAGAACTTATCTTCATGATATCAAGACATTCATTCAGATCAGTGTTTGGAAGCATCAGGTTTTCAGTTGCCAGACTGAGCAGGACTTGCAGCTTAATCACCAATGTCCCCAGCTCCTAACCCAGTGTCCACCACAATGGATAAGTGAATGAATAAATAAATAAATGGGCATTAGATAGACCAAACTAGCAGACAGTTTACTAAATAATTTACTTGCCTGGATATTTTTTAGAAGTGTTGAAAGGTTTTCATCATTATCAATGCTTCCATTCTCTAACATGAGGGTCTCTTCCCTCTGTCCTTATGACCCCCAGCCCCCAACAGCCAAGTTATATAAGCAATGGCTACACATGCTCAAACCCATGACCACTCGGGGTAGAGGTATTTTGACTGCATAGCAATCACAGGCCAACTTGCCCAAAGAAAAGTGATTCAGAAATGACACCTCTCTGAATATCTTCCCCTCTGCCATCCCAAAACCAAAGAATCAATCCTGATTCAATTAGGAGTGGGGACATTGATACCGGAAAATAACACACAAGAGTCATTCTTGTTTGATTCTGCACTGGAGCAGCCACCAGTGCTGTGCAAACTCCCAGGGGTCAAAAATACAGAAATGATGACCCAGAAAGCTTGCCCTGTGCTCACAGCTGCACTTGGACTGTCATGAGTTCTAGTGAGTCTGAAACTCCTAAAAGGCAAAGATCATTTTGCATTTTAGAAGCTTTTGTATTTTTTAGGAGCTTTGAATTCTCAGGGGCCTAATGCAGTTGATAGGAAAAGGCTAGGAAGGAGAATATTTTATAAGTATTTGTGGGATGAAGGAAAGAAGGAATGAGGGAGGGACAGGAGGGAGGGAAGGAAGGAGGGAAGGATGGACCGGAGGAAGAAGGAATAAATGGAGCCTCATTGGAGCTCCCACCTTGCAAAAATATTACTACCAATACAGTTGTTCAGAAAATAGGCAACCAACCCTACCTATCGCCTGATAAATTGTTAATTCTTTCTCCTTTTTTATACCCACTCATCCATTCCTAATTTCATCTTTTTAGTGTTACTTTTACAACAAAGCAGGCACACTCTCAGCAATCATCTGATCTAAAGATATGATTTATTGTCCAACACTTGTGGCCAACTGTCTTGGTCAGCTCAGGCTGCCATATCAAAATACCATAGACTAGGTGGCTTAAACAGCAGAAATTTGTTTTCTTGGCATTACAAAGGCTGAGAAGTCCAAAATCAAGGCACCAACCAATTCAGTTCCTGGTGAGGGCTCACTCCTTGGGTTGCAGACAGCTGGCTTCTCAGTCTGTCCTCCCATGGCCTTTCCTCAGCGAATGCATGCAGAAGAACAAAAGTTATCTCTCACTTCCTGTTCCCATAGGGCCACTAATTCCACCCTGAGGTCCCTACCCTCAAGACCTAATCTAACCCTCATTACCTCCCAAAGGTCTCATCTCCAAATATCATCATGTGGTGTGGGGTGAGGACCTTGACATATGTATTTTAGGGGGTACACAAACATTCAGTTCATAACACCAACATTTTAAAATCCCTGCGTGTAGCCTACTTATGTCGTTAATCCTCACTTGTTCCCTAATCTATATCTATAATAAAATAAAATTTAAAAAATAAATCTGGAGATTCTGTTCACAATTACAGCTTCTCCTGAAGAATGAGACCATTTGTCAGCTCTTTGCCAATGTTATTACCCAGTGCAAGCTGGCACCTGGATATGTCGGAAAAGAGCCGACTCCTTTGGAGAGGGCATGCCCCTGCCAGGTCACCAAAGTCACCATGACTTAGACACGTCCGGCATCTATTTCCTTTACTAATTTGTGTCTGCATCATTTTGAGTTTTCTGGACAACAGGGGAAGGACCCGAAACTGATGTAAAAGATAAAGTTTTGAATAGCAGTTTGCTGAGTTATCTTGCGTGTCCATGTCTGCATACATGACTTACTTTAAATGTGGTATAGAGTTGGAGATGCGGGCAGGCAGAGAATTCTATAAAATATGGAATCACATTATCTGAAAATCACCAGACGCCTTCACTTGAGCTTTCAAGGTTCATAGGTATGGCAAATGAGATCCCTGGGATACGTGATAATATCGTTGAACCAGAAGACGAGATTCTTTGATTAGGCTTCAGTTCTTGGCGTCTCCCAATTGTTCATCTCATACTAATGATCTGGGAGAAATACTAGAAGGCAAGTTAATTGTACTCACTGCTGACTCTGGATTGGGAAGGAGCCACCTGAAACTCAGTGGTTGGCTAAAGAAAAGAAATAATTGCAGACTGACTAGATTAGAAATTTAATCCCTACAGCATTTTCCCACAAGTAAATGAGATTCAACTTATAAAATATTGTGGAGAAAAAAACTATCACACACACTTATCACTGGGCACCTTAGAAAACTGGCTACTTTTGTGCCCTCAGCTAGGCACACCTCAAAGCTACATGCCAGAGGAGTAGCCCCCCAAAACAGAGTGCAACCCCCAAACAGGAGACACAAAAAGCTAAGCCCTCAAACCCAGTGCACCAGGACTGAACATCCTAGCTTGCCCACCATCCTTCACCACCCAGCGAACACTAAGCACCCACCCTGAGCCAACCACTTGTGCTAGATATGAGGAACAGAGATAAGGACAAGCCCTTCTCTGGGCTGAGAGTATGGTTGGGTATGATTCGTCCCTTGGAGGAAAACAGCAGGGAACAACATTCCCCACTTTGAAACTTCTGGATGAACTTGGGATTTCCAGGCAGGGGAGCCTCATTTTAGAGTAAGTTCCTTCAGCACAGTTTGTGGATGGCCTCCTCTTCACAGTCAGAAGACTTGCAGCCAGGTCTAAGGAGGCTGTGAGGCCTTGGAGGGCAGCTGGCCTGGCCCCAAACTGTCAAAGAGGGAGATCTGCCATCTGCCCCACTGCCCCTCCCCCTTCCTTTCCCTCCTTTTGTTTTTCCCTTCCAGAGGTTCCTAACACGTTGCATACAAGAATCACTGAGGGCGCTTTTTAAAAATATAAATTCCTCACCCTTCCTCAGTCCTACTGAAACAGAATCCTTAGATTGGGCAGAACTTGCTTTTTAAACAATCTTCTCAGAAAATGTTTTTGTCAAGTTCCAGAAGCACTGGGTAGTAGAAAAATCACAGGCATTGCAGTCAGACAAACCAAGACACAAAATTTAGCACTGACACTTAATTAAACATAATTAACCCTAGGGGACCTGGGTTAATTGCTTAACTTTTTTGCAACCCAGTTTCGTGTGCTGTGAAATGGAACAGTGCCCAGTGTTGTTATAAACTTAGAGTATGCTAAATACTCATCACTGGGCTATTGTGATCATCTCATCCCACCTCCACTAATGTATTACAGTCTGGCTCCAATTTAAGCCAAATATCTCTGGGATTGTTGTCCTAAGGATATATTTCTAGCTGTGGAAAGAAAAGATTTGTTCACTAATTTTAAAAATCCATGAAGTAGATTGTCAGTAGAAAAGATTGAAGGAATTGAGTTGGATTTAGCCATGGGGGCGAGCTGTAGGTACCCTTGCATGAAGAGACAAAGTCAATTATATCCTGACTAGCTGTGATAAGAGAAACAAAACTGGTAAACATTATGGGAAAGGAGAGAGGCAGCCAATCTGTCCCCTTACATTTCTGTTGTAAACTATCTTTTATTGCATAATGAAGATGCAGTATATAAACAACCATGGATGAGGAACCAGAAGACCTGGGTTCAAATCCCACCCATGTGACTTTAGACAAGTCAGTTTTGTATGACCCTCAACTCTTTGTCCATAAAATGAGGTACTCAGAGTGCTAAAATCCTGCTACACTAACTTATGGGTTCTATGTCTTTTTAAAGTACAAAGTAGTCAACTAACAATCACTTAAATGAGGCAGGCACCAGAGCATTGAAGAAAAGAAAGACCCTACAGGGTGTAAGCTTCCCAGGGAATAAGGACTCAGAATATCTCACTGGAGTCTGATTTCAGACAGTGCTTAACCTGAATGTGCCAAGTATAGCACTCAAAAGAATTGGCCTCAGCCCCCAAGTTTCCCGTAGAAAAAGGAGTGAGCACAGCATTCACATGCCACCAGTCCCTGGTTACTCTACAGTCAACCAGACTGCCAGAAAATTCTTGATCCCAAACATGGATAGAAATGGGCTCTATCCTAAGCCACAGACAAAAGGTGAAACTAACCAACTGGTTTTCCAGGAAAGTTTGGAGAAGGTCATCAGAGGGTACCCATGAGAGCTGGCAGTGGCCCTGATACTGGTGTCACCAGTGTCCCAGTAGAGGGCCTATCTCTGTCAAACCATCATGATTTTGGCAGAGGAAAGAAAGGAATTGAGCTGGAAAAACCCAGAGAACATTCTAGTTCCTTAATACTGTACAGGCTCTGGCATGGCCTTCCTCACCTTTGTCTCCTTTCCACCCTCCAATGTATCTGCCTTTCTTCCCAACCTCCTGATATGAAAACCCACTATTGTCCATCCATATTACCACAACCCTTAAGGAAAGGCATAACAAGCACAGAGTGGGCCTACATGCACCTACATTCCTGAGAATTAGCAAAGGAAAGCATTTTCCCTTGTCTTCTATACATTCCCCATTAAGTCACTTCAAAGAATCCTTAAGCCCCTGCAGACTGCACTCTCTCAACTGAGAGTAATGAATCCCTATTCACTCCCTTTTATCAGTAGTCATAGATTTGAAAATATAGTACCCATGTTACCATAAGCCTTATAATTTATATAACGTTGTGTATGTTATAAACACTATTTAACAATATGTTGTAGTGAATAATGTTTTACTCTGTAAAAGGCTCTCTTAACTCCCATCCTCTATGGCAAGCTTGATCAACTCCTCAGTTTGGTGTTACTGATAAGAGGAACTGTGAGCTACTCTTTGGTAACTGGCACCAGGAAATGAGGACCATAAATGTTACTATTGACAAAATGCAGCTGTAACTTAAGTTCTGTACAATGCTCTATCAATCACGTAGTCAATGTATAGGTACCAGCAACCCTAAACTTATGAAAACGAACTGTGGAAACTAAGGGGCGAGCAGACTGGTTCCAGAAATGCCAAGGCCAGGTTCTGTCTCTCTGAATTCTGAATTCAGAAATAAACTTCTTTCTGCCAGTTCCTTGGCTCTTAATGTATTGGCATCGAGAGATAGCAGCTGAGCGTTTACTAGGATTGTAGTACTCCCTTCTTTCTCCCCTTTCTTAGAGAACAAGATGTCACCTAACCTGACAGTTTTGCAAATCCACCCTGAATGATCTCACACAACCCCCTCCTGGATGACCACAGAAAGACTGACTCTTCCTTTTGGACCTTCCTATCGGCATGTCTTTCTCTATAATCCCTTTCAATGTTGGCTTCCAGGAATCCAGCCTGAATTCTTTGACCTCTTTTTTGCACCTTTACTGTTTGGCCTCAGCCACCTTCATGCCACAGACTTGGAAATCAATATCAGAGTTCCCACGTTCAGTCTTAAGCTTCTGACTTAAAGTCCTGATCTCAATTGTCCCTTTGGTCTCTCTTTTTAGGAATAAAAGAAAATGACTTGAGCTACAAGAAGGAACCTGCAGTAGGATGCTCCTTGGAAGTCCCTGCCCCTAGGAGGCCAGTCTGAGGACATTTCCAGCCCTCCCATTCCAAGCACTCCCCATTCCCAATCGCATAGCCACTGAAGCAGTACAGGATGAGGCACAAAGGCATCAGTACCTAGATTTAATCCCATCTCCATACTTAGGCAATTTACCTAACCTCTCCAAGTCTGTTTCATCATCTGTCTTGAGGGGTTTGTAATAACAACCACATTGTTGAATCATTATTAACACAAAATGAAATAATGCCTATAAAGTTCTTAACACAATGGCCAGCATTTAGAAAGAGTTCAATAATGTTAGCTAGTATTATATGGCTGTGGTTATTAAGCAAAAACAGTGGTTCACTTTCAAACTTTTGCTATGTTAATAGGAAAAAAGAATACATTTAATTTTAATTCCTTCTAAATCCTTTAACCCTTTCCCTGCCCTATAGCTATGTATCATCCAAATGGTAGGCACCAAGCCCTGAGGCAGTGGAAGAGGTTCATGGAGAGGAACGGGCTTCATTTGTTTTGATTTTCATTGCCTAAATATAAGAATTTTCTGTCCACCAAGATGAGCTCATTCATGCCAAGTATCTCCCTGTACACAGTGAAGCTGAAAGACACGTCTTTATTCAAACTGCAATGAACAAAAGAGATGGACATCAGGCAGAATCAGGGAAACAAAATGTCAAGTACAGGAAGAACTTATATATATATAAAAGAATTTACTTTTATATACAGGAAGAACTTATATATATATAAAAGAATTTACTTTTGCCAGTTTTGTTCTGCTCTCAAATTCCATATTTTGCCCTCTAATTAAAATTCTCATTTCCACTCCCAATCAAAATGGGTGGGACAGAACAAGTTTGAGCTCCCCCAAGAGACAAGGAAGAAGAGACAAATTCTTGACCAATTAAAATAATTCTGCCACTTATATCCCTTTCCCTTGAAGGAAGATTATGACAGTCTTCCCCCAGCTTCATCTTACGTGGCTTCCCTGGTACTGCGTGTTTGTTTGCACTCATCACTATTGAGCATATGCTACGCTCTCCTCCCTGCTGAAGTTCCAGCTTTCGTTTTTTCTTTAGCAGGCAACACTTAGCTCACTGGAGCCTGCCAATTAGGAGGGTGCACAGACCCAGATGGATCACAGAAGCAAGCAGATGGCACAAATACAAATCTGCATTGTGTCTTACACCCACATGAACCTTCTCATGTGGCCTCTCTTTCCAGCACCCTTTTCCTTGATTACCTCATCCATACCCAAAGGACTATTCGTGCATTCAGGCACTGGAGACAGCTATCCACACAAGAGAGAGTCTAGCAAACAACCTTCTGATTCCCAGAACCTAGAAATAACACAAAAGCATTAAAAGAATTAAAAACAGTAATAGTATCTGTGGCAAGTGCTGTGGGGTGCTATCCAGAACACTTATCGGGGTCCAAGTATTCATTCCCACAACTGCCAGGAGTGCTGACTGCCACTGGCTCAGCTGAGTCCCTTTCTCAGTTATGTCCCTGGGCTAAGTGACCCATCTTTCCCAAAGTGGCACTTCCTTCCCAGAGACAGACAATCATCTAATCCAATACCTGGTCAATGTGGGTGGGGGTTCCAAGTCTGATCTCTCTGCCTCAATTCAGAGCAACTCTGAATGGCTACCTCAGACCCAGAATTCCCCATAGGGTTGGCTGGGACCTTTGTTTAGACCACATCAAAGTAGGATTTTTTTTTTTTTTTGCACTTTTATTTTTATTTTAGAGCTGCGAGGTATATGTGAGGACTTACTATATAAGTAAATGGTGTGCAGGTGAGGTTTAGGCTTCTAGCAAGCCCTCTCTCCCCCTGGTAGTGGACATGGTACCCAACGGATGGCTGTGTACTCCCATGCTCCCCTCTTTGCCTCCCTCCCAGTAGTGCCCAGTGTCAGTTGTTCCCACATTTGTGCTCACATACCCAATGCTTAGGGCCTGCTTATGAGTGAGAACATGTGGTATTCACTTTTTTGTTTCTGTGATAGTTCACTTAGAATGATGGTCTCCAGCTGCATCCCTATTGCTGCAAAGGACATGATGTTTTTCTTCTTTATGGCTACACAGTACTCCATCATGTATTTGTATCATGTTTCTTTTTCCAGTCCACTTTTGATGGGCATCTGGGTTGGTTTCATGTTTTTGCTATTGTTAATAGCACTACAATGAACATACATGCACAAATGTCTTTTTGGTAGAGCAGTTTATGTTTCTCCAGGTATAGTCCCAGAAGTGGAATTGCTAGATTGTATGGTAGCTCAATTTTTAGTTCTTTGAGAAAACACCACACTGCTTTCCACAAAGGTTGAACTAGCTTACATTCCCACCAACAGTGCAACAATGCAGAGGAATTCTGTTTTCTTCTCCACAGCCTAACCACCTTTTTTTTTTTTTTTTTTTACTTTTTTATGATAGCCATACTGACTATGGCTATAGTGTGAGGTGGTATCTCATTACAGTTTTGATTTGCATTTCTCTGATTATGAGTTCTGTCCAATCCCTCTCCAATCACACCCCACTAAAATCTTCTGTGTGCAAATCCTCATCTCAGAACCTGGTTGCCATTGAACTCAACCTAAAACAGTAACTCAGACAAGCTAAGGTTTCAAGGCTCAAGGAAACTAGTATTCCAGAAACGTCCACCAAGACTTGAAGCACTTCTTAAGATTCATGGAAAATCATGGGGGAGCCTGTGGTGTTAGGGGGCCAGCCAAATTGGCCCCACAGTTAGATGAATGCTCAAGTTGGGCTCTAGGGAATGAAAAGAGCTGGGACAGAAGCCAAGAGGCCTTGGGCTCACTCCCAGTGCTTCTTCTTTGTGCCCTTATGCAGGTTTTTTTTAGAGTGGTGTTTCTCAAATAATCAGTGTTGGAGGAATTTTTTCTTTTATTCATTTTCAATAGATCACAAACCAATATTTTTATAAAGTACAATAAAATAAATTATAACTCCTCACTCCTTAAGTGTGGGCTACACCTAGCAACCCCATTCAAAAGAGCAAAGTATGGAAGGGGAGGGGTAAATAACTTCACAGCAGGGAAAACTGGCAAGCACTGCTTCAGCCAGATGACCAAGATCAACATCAACAGTGATAAGTCATGTGCATTGTTTGTAGCTTTGATATGATGTGATGAAAATAGCACCTTACCACTTTGGTCTTCCTCCCCTAAACCCATAAGCCCAGTTTAATCATGAGAAAGTCAAATCAAAGCTGAAGAACAGCTTACAAAACACCTGCCCAATAATCCTCAAATCTGTCAAAGTCATCAAAACCAAGAAAAGTCTGAGAAATTGTCACAGCTAACAGACATGACAATTAAAAGCAATGTGGTATCCCTGGACAGGATTCTAGAAGAGATAAAGGACATTGTTAAAAACTAGCAATAGCTGAATAAAGCATAAACTTAAATTAGTAGTAATATATCAATATTGGCTTGCTAATCATAACAAATGTACCACACTAATGTAATATTGAAATGTAATATTAATAATAGGAGAAAATTGTTGCAGGGTATATGGGAACTTTCTGTACTATCTTCTCAATGTTTTGATAAATCTAAAACAGTTCCAAAGATAAAGTTTATTAGAAAAAAATAAAAAGCAGTGTGCACGAACTTTTAAAGGCGTCAAAAATATAAGCCTAGTTTTGTTGCTTTAAGTTTCAATCTATTTAATATTTCTGTCAAATTGCTATAAAAGTTTCCAAATGCTTACTCTGAGTAAGTGGTTCTCAGATTGGCATCAGTCTGACAACTACACTTTTAGAAGCTCTCTATTTGACTTGAGGGCTCAGTTTCCTCAGTAAAATGAAAGCATGAGGCTAGAGGATCTGATCCCCCACATTCCTTCATAGGTACCCTCTAGAGTACTGTAATGAGGGATCACCTTTGCCAAAACGGCATGTACCAAACCAGATGGCCAGAACCAAGCCCTTCTTCATGACAATGACATGAGATCTTTACCATTCAGTATTGTGAATAGCTGTTCTCTTCCCAAACCTTCCAAACTCAAGCAATACAAAAGATACTGTCTACTGGGCATTTTTTTCTCAATACAGAACTAGAAAAGGGAGAAAAGAAACATAAAAGTTATACTATGTGATCAGGCTGTCACAGATGGTCCTCAAGCCAGGGTAGTAAGTGTTCTTTTTCTCCCTCTCTCATCTAGAACCCCAGGAAACTAAGAGAAGCCTCTTATGCCAGGAGATTGATGAAGTTACAACCCAGCTGTGGGCCAGGAACCAGAGAACTCTCTGCAGACCATGAATTGTCATAGTACAGACAGGACACAGTATGAAAGAGGACATACCACAGATGGGGAAGTTGGTAAAATGATTAGCAGGTAAACCTTCCAATGATCAAGAAAGAAAAAAAAAATGACAGTTGAAAAACAGATGGCAGCAACCTGTCCCACTGAACAGATTTTTGAGATGTGAGTGGTCGGTCTCAAAACAGACCAGAGAGACAATTATACAGTTGAGAGGGCCAGGGATGATTTGGTTTCTTGTGGGTCTTGGAAAGCACAGAGCTGATACCCACAATTGAAGTCCCAAGAAACAGGAAGAACGTGCAGCAAAGGCCGATAGGGAACTGGAAAAAAGAGCACAGTCCTTCACTCAGCTTCCGTGAGATGAAGGAATTGGAATTTGAAAGGAATTTAAAAAATGAAACATTTAAGCTCCATGTGCCATCCATATACAGCAGGGACCCAAAAAACACGAAATTATTTTTTGGAGGGCAGGCCCCTTGTAGCACAGGCTTCCCCCGCTAGGTAAGTATTCTAGGAACTCATTGGCATCAGTGACCAGCTATCATTGTGAAAGGCTGAGTTCAGCTTCAGTGAATTTTTTTTTTCTAGATTCTTTCAACACGTTTGTCCATTTCATGATAGGTGATTGACATGAACAACCTGCCCACACCACACTGACTGTTCAACAATTTTTGGCTAAAAACCGCATGACCCTGTACTCCACTCTCACTGTTCACCCAATCTCACCCTGAGCAATTTTCATTTTGTTTGTTTCCCAGGATGACAAAAGTTCTCAAAGGGAAACATTTTGCCAATGTGGAAGAGGTCAAACAAACAAACAACAACAAAAAAAAGCAGAAGCACTGAAAGCTTATCATCAAAACTGACAAGTTCAAAAACTTTTTTGAGCAGTGCAAAAAGTGTCTTGATAGGTGTATTGTATCAAATAGATAGTATTTTGAAGGTGAAGGAAGTTTAAACATGTAAGAATAAACACACTTTTTAAATGAATTCCAGGTGTTTCCAGGTATGAGGGGTCTCCCTCATATTATCACCTCTTAATTATATATTATCTTCTATTAACTAAATTTCTACTCCAATAACTCTGTGGTCCTTCTCCTAGCAAGAGAGTTGGTTTATATATTTGACCCGTATTTCAGAAATTCCTAGAGATAGGCTGTGTCAGCAAAGGTAATACTCCACAAGAGTAATGTGTTAGTCACAGCGTGCTAATTGCTGTAGCAAGCAGCTTCAATCTCAAAATCTCAATTACTTAACACATCAAGTATGGTTCAATGCGGGTCAGTAACAGGGGCTCTCCTCCAGGCGGTCTTTCAGAGACCAGGCTTCTCCCATGTTGTGGCTCTTCCCCCTTGGACACAAACCAGCAGAAAGGGAGAGGGGGAGTAGAGAATGGGAAAAGGCCATCCACTTTTATCTGCCTTGGTCTAGAAAAGACACACTACTTTTGCTCACATTGCACTGGCAAGAATGAGGCACATGACCTCACCAGACCCAAGAGGGCTGGGGAAAATGTTAACTATGTGCCTAGGAAAAAGAAATAGGTTTGGTGAGCATTGAGACAATTGCCAGGAGTAATTAAAAGAGGGACTTACAGAAAGCTGTCCAAACATGTTGATCTTCAGTAGTTTTGCACAACTCAGTGAAAAAAATGCTCAGAAAACGTGAGCTCTGTCTAGACAACTTTCTTATTAGCACTTGAGTCAGTACCCCATCGATTAGCACTTATTCAGAAGATTCAAAGTGTGGGTTCTGGAGTTTGACTGCCTTTACTCAAACTTTGGTTCAGCTTCTGGCCTCCTGTGAAACCAACCCAGAACAAGTTAGACTCCTGTTTGCAACTTAGCCTTCTCGTTTGTAAAATAAGGATATTGGTACTTGTTTCATAGGGCTGTGAAGTTTACATGAGATGATTCTTATAAAATACACAGTGCAGTGCCCAGAGCATAATAATTCCTTAACATTTATGAGATACTTTCTACATGTCAGGAAGTACCATAAGGGCTTTACATTAATAAATTAACTCAATATTCACAACAACCCACTGAGGTAAGAAGTGTATTCTCCATTTTATGCATAGAAAAACAGTCCAGGCCAGGCACAGTGACTCAAGCATATAATACCAACACTTTGGGAGGTGGAGGCAAGAGTATTGCCTAAGCTCAGGGGTTCAAGACCAGCCTGAGCAACATGGTGAGACCTCATCTCTACAATAAATTAAAAAAAAATTAGCTGGGCTAATTGTGGTGGCACATACCTGTGGTTCCAGCTACTTGGAAGGCTGAGGAAGAAGGATTGCCTGAGCCCAGCGGGTTGAGGCTGCGATGGCTGTGAGCATGCCACTGCACTCCAGCCTGGGTGACAGAATGAGGCTCTGACTCAAAAAAAAAAAAAAAAAGAAAAGAAAAACAGTCCAGAAAAGTTACCCAGTGCATAGTCATCAACTAGTACGTGAAAGACAAGAATTGGCCCCCCCGGTGTTCTGACTTCAGAGCTAAATTATCACCTGCCTCTCAATAAATATTACCTATTATTTTTGCTATTTAGCAACCTTACTGAGGTATAACTGACATGTAATAATCTGTGCATAGTTAAAATGTAAAATCTCAAGGCTGCAGTGAGCTGTAATCAAGCAACTGCTCTCTAGCAGGGGCAACAGAGTGAGACCTCAACTCCAAATTAAAAAAAGACATGTGATTCTGTTTTGCTCAAATGTTTTTTGTTTGCTTTTGTTTGTTTGTTTGTTTGTTTTTAAAGATGTGGGGTACAATTCAGGATTAGTTATACAAGTGGCCATCGTACAGACAAAGTTTGGACCTCCCTTTGGTCCACACTTTGCCTGGTTTGAGATCAGGTACCCTTATTGATGCTGTGCCTCCTCCACCCAGGCAGTATTCTGCTACTGCCAATCCCTTTCTTATAGTATTATGGTAAATGTGCAGGGTCCACTTATAAATGAGAACATGTGGCACTCTATTCTTTGTTTCTGTGATAGATCACTAAGCATGATAGACTATAAATCCATCCAAGTTGCTGTGAAGTCCATATGTTTGTCCTTCTTTATGACTGCATAATATTCCATTGTGTATATGTACCACATTTTTTTATCCAGTCCAGTCTCATTGGGCAGCACGGTTGGTTCCATGCTTTTGCTATTGTGAATAGTGCCATGATAAACATGCATGTGTAGATATCTTTTTTGTAGGAGGGTTTGACTTCCTCTGAGTATATTCTGAGTAGGGAGATTGCTGGGTCATATGGAAGGTCAATTTCTAGTTCTTTCAGAAATTGCCACACTGTTTTCGAAAGAGGTTGCACTAGTTTGCATACCCACCAGCAGTATAGGATTCCTTTTCCTCCATATCCTCTCCAGCATCTGTTGTTGTTTGTTTTATTTATTTATTTATTTTTAGTTGGAGTCTTACTCTGTCACCCAGGCTAGAGGGCAGTGGCATGCTCCCGGCCACTGCAGCCTTAACCTGTTGGGCTCCGGCAATCCTTCTGCCTCAGCCTTCCAAGTAGCTAGAACTACAGGCACGTGCTACCACGCCCGGCTAATTTTTTGATTTGTTGTAGAGATGAGATCTCACCAAGTTGCCCAGGTGGGTCTCAAACCCACGGGTTCAGGCAATCCACTCACCTCAGCCTCCCAAAGGTGCGGAATTACAGGCTGAGCCACCGAGCCCGGCTTGTTGTTTGTTTTATTAATGATGACCATTCTTACTGGGGTTAGGTGGTATCTCAATGGGGTTTTGATTTGCATTTCTCTGATGATTAGTGTCTGTTGGCTGCCCATATATCTTCTTTTGAGAAGTGTCTGTTCATACATTTCACCCACTTTGTAATGGGGCTGTTTGTTATTTTCCTTTTGGCACATTTGAATTCCTTGTAGATCCTAGATATTAGGCCTTTGTTGGATATACAGTTGGCAAATATTTTTTTCCAGTCTGTGGGCTGTCTCCCTGCTCTCTTGATGGTTTCTCTGGCTTTGCAGAAGCTTGTCAGTTTGATGAGATTCCACTTGTCTATCTTATCTCTTATGGCATGGGCACTTGAGGTTTTGATCAGGAATTGGTTGCCAGTTCCAATTTCCATAAGGGTGTCTCCTGCATTTTCTAAGTTTCTTTTAGTTTGAGGTTTTATATTTAGGTCTTTGATCCATTTAGAATTGATTTTTATGTATGGTGATAGGTAGGGGTCCTGTTTCAATCTTCTGCATGTGGTCAGCCAGTTTTCCCAGCACCATTTACTGAATAAGTTCACCTCTCCCCAGTAGTCAATGGTGGAGGCTTTGTCAAAGATAATTTGGTTAAGAAATTGATGTTTTGCTTTTGGAATCTTTATTCTGTTCCATTGCTCCATATTCCTGTTCTTGTACCAATACCAAGCTGTTTAGATTATTGTAGCTTTACAGTAAAGTTTAAAGACTGGAAGTGTGATACTTCCTGCTTTGTTTCTTTTGCTAAGGATTGTTTTGGCTATTTGTGGTCATTTAAGTTTCCATATGAATTTCTGTATTGTCATTTCCTGGTCCGAGAAGAATGTTGTTGGTAACTTAATGGGTATTGCATTGAATCTGTAGATTGCCTTTGGTAGGACGGACATCTTAACAATGTTGATTCTTCCTATCCATGAACATGGGATGTTTTTCCATTTGTTTGTGTCTTCCTGGATTTCTTTGAGCAGTGTTTTGTAGCTTTCATTTTAAAGGTCTTCACTTTTCTGGTTAGGAAGATGCTGAGGTATTTCTTTTCTTTTTTTTTTTTTTTTTGTATGTGTGTGTGTGTGTGTGTGTGTGTCTATTGTGAATGAGATTGTGCTTTTTATTTGGTTCCTTGCCTGCTTATTATTGGTGTATAAGAATGCAAATATCTTTTGCACATTTATTTTATATCCCGAGACTTTGCCAAAGTTCTTTATCAGTGCAAGCAGGTTTTTGACAGATTCTCTTGAATTTTTGAGGTATAGAATCATATTGTTAGCAAAGAGGGATAACAACTTCATCTTTTCCTATTTGGATACCCCTAGTTTCCTTCTCTTGTCTAATTGCTCTAGCTAGGACTTCCAATACAATATTGAACAAGAGGGGTGAGAGTGGGCAGTCTTGTCTTGTTCCAGGTTTCAGGGGAAATGATTCCAATTTCTGTTCATTTAGCAATATGCTGGTTGTGGGTTTATTGTAGATGGTACTTACTATTTTGAGGTATGTTCCTTCTATGCCTAGGTGTTTGAAGTTTTTTTATCAGGAAGGGATGGTGGATTTTCTCAAAAGCTTTTTCTACATCTATTAATATAATCCTGTGGTTCTTGTTTTTACATCTGTGGATGTACTTAATTACACTTATGGTCTTGCAGATGTGCACAAATGTTTTGAACCTTTGTCAACTTTGTCAGGACTTATTTGCTAAAATTATATGAAAGGTATCATCAAATGATAAATAATACTAAATCTACTTTTGGTTACATTTATAGGTATGTTATCGATATAAATGTTCTAAAAATCATTTAAATTTATAAAAATCTAAAAAAAGTATAATCTGAAGATTATGAACATAGCCACCATCTCAAGGGGTTCCTCAATCCCTTTTGAAATCTTTTTTTTCTCTATCACTCCCCACTCCTGCCCCCATCCCCAGACAACTACTTATCTGCTTTCTAGCACTATGGATTAGTCTGAAGTTTCCAGGTTTGTTTATAATAGAACAATACAATATGGTCCCACCTTTATCTGCTTCTGCCTATCAGTGTAATTATACTGAATTTCACTAATGTTGTTGCATGTACCACTAATTCACTCCTTTTCATTAATAAGCATTTCATTGTATAGGCTTACCACAATTTGTTTATCCATTCTCTATTAATGGACATTTGGGTTGTTTATGTTTTTTGACTGTTACAATAAAGCTTCTATGAATAATCATGTTCAAGTCTTTGTATAGATATACACTTTGATTGCTCTTCAGGAAATACCTACAAATAAAATAACTGGTTTATTTGGTAGCTATATGTTTAGCTTTTTAAGAAAGTGCCACACTATTTTCTAAAGTGGTAGTACCATTTTACACATCTACCAGCAGTTCATGAGGGTTCAAGTTATTCCCCCTCCTTGATTTGCCATGGTCAGTCTTTATTCTAACAGATATGTAGTGGTATCTCAGTGTGGTCTTAATTTGTCCCTATGTAATAATGACATTGAGCATTTTTAATACATTTATTTACCATTTGTATGTCTTTTCTGGTACTCATTCAAATCTTTCATTTTTTATTTTAAAGATATGAGATACATCTTTAAATTAAATTCAGGGTTAGGTATACAAACGTTGATTATGCAGGTACTCACATTGAAGAGGTGTGCCTCTCCCTCCCCTAACAGTTTCCCTCAATTGCCAGTCCCACACCCCTCCCCTGATAGTTTCCCATTACTGCCAATTCCTTTCTTTTAGTATTATAATTGTTCAAAGTCTGCTTATGAGTGAGAACATATGGTACTCTGTTCTTTGTTTTGTGATAGATCACTGAGTATGATCAACTCTAAATCCATCCAAGTTGCTGCAAAGTCCATATGTTTGTCCTTCTTTATAGCTGCATAATATTCCATTGTGTATATGCACCATATTTTTTTTATCCAGTCTGACTTCAATGGGCAGCATGGTTGGTTTCATGTTTTTGCTATTGTGAGAACTGCAACAAACATGCATGTGCAGGTATCTTTTTTGTAGAATGATTTGAGTTCCTCCAGTTATATTCCCAATTGGGGTATTGCTGGGTTATATGGAAGGTCAATTTCTAGTTCTTTCAGAAATCGCCACACTGTCTTCCAAAGAGGCTGCACTAGCTTGCGTTCCCACCGGCAATGTAGAAGTGTTCCTTTTTCTCCACATCCTTGCCAGCATTCATTGTTGTTTGTTTTATTAATGATGGCCATTCTTACTGGGATTAGGTATCAAATCTTTTGCCCACTTTTATTGGGTTGTTTATTCTACCATTATTGAGTTATGGGAGTTCCCTATATATTGTGTACAAAAGTCCCTTAGCAGATATGTGATTTGAAAATATTTTCTTCCATATGTATATAGTCTTTTCATTTTCTTAACAGTCTCTCACAAAGAGTAAACATTCTTAACTTGGTTGCAGTCCAATTTATAATTTTTTATGGTATATCCTCTTGGTGTGAAATTTCATAAATTTTTGCTTAAGACAATGTCACAAAGATTTGTCTCTCATATTTCCTCTCAGAAATGTCATATTTTTAGATTTTACATTTAGGTCTATGATCTATTTATGGTTTGTACTCATATATGTTGCAAGGTTTGAATCAAAGAGGTTTTCTTCTTTTTTCATTTTATTTTACATATAGATTTTTAATTGTTCTAGCATCAATTTAAAAAACTATCATTTCTCCATTGAATTACCTTTTAACCTTTATCAAAAATCAATTGACCATATATATGAGATTTATGTTTCCATTGTACCTATTGATATATTTGTCCATCTATTGTATCTATTGATATATGACACCATTATCACACTATCTTGATTACTGTAGTTTTGGTAAACCTTGAAATTAGGTAGTATGAGTCCTCCAGCTTTATTCGTTTTCAAAGTTGTTTTGGCTATTCAAAGACTTTAAAAGCTCTAAACACCAACCTCCCATATGACCCCGCAATCCCCCTACTGGGAATATACCTTAATTCTTGTTACTCATTTTTACTAGAATCTTCTTAATAGAAATGCTCTGAAATAAGAAAGATATCTGTGGACGTAAATAAATGTGCAAAATTTTGATGGCATTTATTTTATTTTAGGAGATAATACCATCTACTTTGCTTTGAAGGGAGAGATTAGACAAAAAAGGCAGAAGGGTAGGTCCTTACCAAAACAGTGAGAGTAAAAATCATTGATTGAGATATAAACAATATGAGTGATCTTTGATTTTGTTTACCAGCCTCTCCCTTCAAATAGTACTGGGTGTTTGTTTCTTTTTACTGTTGAGTTCCTTTTTTTTTGGTTCAACTATTTGATCAAGTCAATCATTCTTTTGCTACTAAAGTTTGACTCTTACATAGAAAAAACAATTTATAAATTAGCATTGGCAACTATCCTGAAATACAGAAAACACATAGATTGCCATAACTTAAGATACTTTTTATTCATAGTCAATGTCTAAATTCTTTTTTTTTTTTGAGTTGGAGTCTCACTCTGTCACTCAGACTGGAGTATAGTGGCCACTCCCAGCCACTGCAGCCTCAACCTGCTGGGTTCCCGCAATCCTTCCGCCTCAGCCTTCCAAGTAGCTGGAACTACAGGCGCATGCTACCACGCCCGGCTAATTTTTGATTTATTGTAGAGATGAGGTCTCACCAAGTTGCCCAGGCGGGTCTTGAACCCGCGGGCTCAGGCATTCCACTCACCTCAGTCTCCCAAAGCGCTGGGATTATAGGCTGAGTCACTGAGCCCGGCTTCAGTGTCTACATTCTTAAACAATAATCAGAAAAACAAACTTTTATATAATAGAAAGTTAACATTATTGGAGCTTAATTATTCTCCATCTACACCAGCCTCCTGTGCTTCAACCATAGTGCTTCTTCAAGAGTTTAAGATTTCTATATATTTACTTACTCTGATCCTTACCAATGGTCTTGGTAATTGATTAATGTGATATAGTCAGAAAATGACCTAAAAATTCATTAAAGTAAGCTTCAATGTTTAGAATTCCCTGAGTACAACAAAGTGTAAGTTCTTTGAGTGCCAAAATTGTTTTATTCATAATTAGGTCTCTAGTTTCTAATACACGCCCTAGCACACATAGGCACACAACACATATTGGTGAATGAACGGATAATTTTTAGAAAGTTCTTGTATCTTCCTCTTCCTTACATACATCTTATTAGCAGACCTAATTAAAATTTGAATCATCTTGGGCTTCTCTCTTCATCACAAGGGCCCATCTGGGCTCATCAATCTTATCCTCTTCACCAAACAACTTTGAGTCACACAGCATATGTTTAGTAATTTATCACCTTTACAAAAAAATAAAACTGTGCAAAGAAATAATTGCAGCCTAGAAAATCTCATTAATATAGTACAGCAAATCCAATCCTCCCACCCATCTTTTCAGTACTGCAAAAGAACAAATGCATGATCAAATTCAAGAAATGATAGTATTCATATAATCTAGTTGTACTGATGCACTGTTTACTATGGCGTGGCTTTGAAATAGTTCAGTTTACATATCTATGCAAATTGCTCAATATATTATAGAATCATTCAGACTAAGAGTAAACTGCTCAATGCTGAATTTCCAGATGTAAAATACAGGAATTATGAGTGTCAAAGATAAGAAGTTTTTAAAGATGTATTCACAGCACCAATAATTCTGCCACATCAAATGTTTGAATATAAGATGGCTTCAGGGAGCCTTGAGCTCCAAACATGGTTGAAAAATCTATTTATGAGCAATAACCTAAAATGCTGAATGACAATATTTTTAATATTTTACCCAATAACTTCTGACAATGTGGTTATCATTTTTTTCCTAACATATGGAGTAGAATATATTGGTATACTACTCAAGTGTGCATGCCAATGACCTTCCATGGAATGTGGTATAGTTCGGCCAGGAGGCATCTGCACTGGTGACAGTACAGAGGCCCATGGGGAGCAGTGGAGTCACAAGTGATCAGTGTTCAAGGGTCAGACTGCCACTTTTGAATCCTAACTTAGCTAACTCTGTAGTTTAGCATCTAAGTCTCAGTTTCCATCCACAACATAGGAATAGAAGGTCCCTCAGATAATTCTTATAGGATTAGTTGACAGGACTCCTGAAAAGCACTTATGCATAGTTGGGCACATCTTGAAAGCAATAAATCTCGTTGACCATCACCCTACCACACACTTTCTGTTTGAGCAAGGGCGAGTAGTATTAAACTTCTGGCAACATATTCTCATCTATAAAAAGGGATAGTAATTATACCTGTCTGTATAGTTGTGAAGATCAGATGCTACATAGAAATCGCTGTTAAACCATGGCTAATATTTAGTAGTTACTCTTATAATTAATTCTTGAATGTCCAGCAATCAAGCATAGTTCATTTACCTTAATAGTCATGTGTTCAGTTCACAGATGTTAGCCTTAATGTGTGTCAGAAAGAGGTTCTTTCTGATACTCTATTTCAATAAATGAATGAATGATACTATAATATTCACTGAATATATATTTTATATGATCATATGTGAACTTATTTTTTAAAACACCGAATTTCTAATCTGAGTCAAGCACATTTCTAGGCTCTAGGGATATAGTAATGAATAATATAGATGAATTTTATACTCTTATAGAGATTACTTTGAAGAAAGGCAGATAAGAAAAAAAGTAATGTGTCGAGTGATGAACAGATGGGACCAAAGATAGGATAAGAGACCTAGAGAGTGATAGGCGATGTCAGTAGAAAAGGCCCTTCTGAAAAGGTGGCATTTGGTCAGAGATCTGGAGGAAATAAGAAAGTCATGCAGAGAGACCAGCAAGTGTGAAGGCCCTCAGACAGGAGCCAGTCTGGTGTGTGAAATCAACAGTAAGGAAGCCATTGTGGCTGTAGAAGTGAGAGTGAGGAGGAGAATAGTAGAGATGAGATAAAAGAAAAAAAACAACATTCCAAGGAGCTAGATCACAGAAGGCCAAAGGCCTCAGATGCACTGATTAAATCTTTGGCGCGGGTTCAAGACCTGCCTGGGCAACTTGGCGAGACCTCATCTCTACAATAAATCAAAAATTAGCCGGGCGTGGTAGCGCGCACCTGTAGTTCCAGCTACTTGGAAGGCTGAGGCGGAAGGATCGCCAGAGCCCAGCAGGTCGAGGCTGCGGTGGCCGGGAGCGGCCACTGCACACCAGTCTGGGTGACAGAGTGAGACTCCAACACAAAAAAAAAAAAAAAAATCTTTGGGTTACACTCTGAGTGAGAGGGGAGCCCTTTGGAAGGCTTCAGTGGAGAAGCCTAACATATTTTAAATGACTCACTCTGGGTGCTATATAGAGGATAGACTGCAGGTAAAGCAGGGAGTAGATTAAATTAGAGGGGAGCAGTGGAGTTGATGAGACAGCTAAGATTAGGGGTGTAATTCAAAGGTAGAGCTGAGGGGATATATTGAAGACCTTTATG
>CAUYQG010092097.1:0-25661 GCA_963574415.1 Tarsius wallacei
CGCGGGTTCGAGACCCGCCTGGGCAAGCGAGACCTCATCTCTACAATAAATCAAAAAATGAGCTGGGCATGGTAGCACGTGCCTGTAGTTCCAGCTACTTGGAAAGCTGAGGCAGAAGGATCACCAGAGCCCAGCAGGTCAATGCTGGGGTGACCATTAGTGCGCCACTCCACTCCAGTCTGGGTGACAGAGTGGGACTTCAACTCAAAAAAATAAAATAAAATGAAATGAATAAAAACTGTGGCTCCATCCACATTTGAGATGATTATCCTAGTAATAAAAGCCTCCAATTTTTTTTAAGGTAAAATGATGCTTGAATCTTGTGGCATTCGTTGGCATGTCTGACCATAAACAAGACCATCATAGAGTTCAAAAATAGATGTTCCTACATATAGCCATTCACAGATCTGCATATATGTGTGTAGAAACGCATAAGGAATGTTGTTCATAGTATATTTATGTACACAGTTTCCGGAGATTGTAAGTTTCCCACTTTTAGATTTTCAAATATACTTTTGAATTTATAATAATGCAGAGTGTAAGATTTTGTATGTTGGACCCACATGAAATATATCTGATCCCCATCGTCTGTCTGGCACTCTGCTTCTCGACATCTTTATAAATCACTGCTCAATAAACAAGAAAATAGGAATCAAGCAACCATGGAGGTTTGGAAGAAAGATCACAATTATTTGACGAGCGAAACATCTGGAAAGAGATCATGGCCTCATTATCTTTCAAAAATAGTTAATGAAACTCTCCTTTTAGTTCACTGAAGAATTGTAAGTAGAAATGCTTCATGAAACATTAACTAAGAAGATGTATGCCAATGCTTTGGATAAGTCAAGTTGTCATTCTGCTCCATAAATATTTATTCTGCAGATGGTTTTTAAAACTACCAGTTTCCTTATTATAAGGAAGAGTTAAGTTAGTGTATTTATTTTAGATTATATTACAGAACTTTTCAACAGTTGGGATTTTTAAAAAACATTTATTCAGTTCTTTTTCCTTTTTAAAATCAGTGGCTTGAATTGAACAGATTATATTGTAGTCGGAATTCTCACCCGCATCAGGTGAACAAGAAGTCTCACCCATTATGTCTCTTCTTTGGCAATGTAAAAATCTGTTTTAAAATTTATAAATTGGTGGGGTGGGGAATATATGAAAAAAAGTTAGAAATCTTTTGAAATCCTGCTTTTCAGAAAGAAAATATTTTGAAAAATCAATAAGCCGTTGGACAGCAAATGGCTTTTGAAAGACAATTACATTGAACAACTGAATTATTTTCAACCCAAATGTTATTATGCCTTTCTGGTTTAAAAACACATTCTTTTATAAGGACTTAAGTATAATAGAATGAGTGCCAACTGTTGTCATATGAACCAGCAAGCACACTTAATAGAAACACACTGCATTGTGTATATTTGATTACATCACCAGACACTTCATGAGCCCTGACTAAATGTCAGGGACTGACAGGTGCTAAGAACGCAAAAATGAAGTGGTGGTTACTGCCTTCAGGGAACTCCTAGTCTAATGAAGATGACAGGCACTTATGCAGCCATCTGTAACACAGTGTGACAAGCACTAGGCTAGCAGCACCAGCTACATACTACAGCAGCAGGGGGAAAAAATGACTGCCGAATCCAGTTTAAAATTGAGAAGCACAATACTTTTTAAGAACTAAAGCTCACAAAGAAAGTCAATCTATAAATGAAGATAAGCAAAAACCTCTGAGACATTTAGAGGATAATTCTTAACTGTACCCTCCGAGTAAAAATTAGAGTGAAAACACTTAGCTGCAAGATGGTGAGCCATGCGCCTATTTGAACATCTCAAGAATATTTTTACAGGACTTCAGTTTTTACTCTAATAACAGAGCTCATTGGTGCAACAGTATCCCTGTGATTGCTGTGAATGTGCTAAACTTCACTAAAATCATTAACAATGACTGGAGGTCATTATTTCAACATGGCAGTCAACCGCATACCACAGCTAGATTTGCACTGTGGTACATTCAGCACTGGGACAAGTGTGGTCACAATCGATTGATATTTAACAAAATTACAGTGTGATTAAAACTGAAGGGAAGTGCTCAGCTCTTTATCCCGCTAATAAAACTCATTTAGTTTGGCAAGATAGAAATAATTATGTGATCCTGTGATATGAATGTATTGCCTTGGCATTTTGCTTTCATATCTCTTTAGGCTATTAACTATAGCACCAAGCAGAGATCTTTGAGTGTTTTAGTCCATTTGGGCTACTGAAATAGAATACTATCAACCGGTTGGCTTAAAAACAACAGAAGTTTATATCTCACAGTTCTGGAGACCGGGAAGTCCAAGATCAAGGTACCAACAGATTCAGCATCTGGTGAGGGCCTGCTTCCTGGTTCATAGACAGCTGTCTTCTTGCTATGTCCTCCCATGGTGGAAGAGGTAAGGGATCTCTCTGGGGCCTCTTTTAGAAGGACACTCATCCCATTCATAACATCTCTGCCCTCGTGACCTAATCACTTTTGAAAGACCCTACCTCCTAATAGCACATATGAATTCCAGTTTCTGGAAGAGGTAAGGGATCTCTCTGGCGCCTCTTTTAGAAGGACATTCATCCCATTCATAACATCTCTGCCCTCGTGACCTAATCACTTCTGAAAGACCCTACCTCCTAATAGCACATATGAATTCCGGTTTCAACATATGAATTTAAGGGGGACACAGACATTCAGTCTGTAGGACAGAGTTAGCCTCCTCTATGGGTTTCGCTTCCTGAATCCTTAGATTTTACTTTTTTTTTTTTAATTTCTAGACAGTTTTCTGAGTAAAGTGGTTAAAGTGCGTTAAGCAACAGAAACCTCTGAATCAACATGATTATTTCCTGAGAAAGTTCCCACCCATTTGCTTTTATTTGGGAGGTAACACACAGGGTTCAACAGTCTTTAGTTTTCCACCTTGATATTTGACTTGTTTCTGTGTGAAGCATGAACACTGCTGTGGACATCCACTGCGTCCTAAACTCTTCCCTCTGTCTGTCCCTCATCTGTCTGTCTTTGGTTAGCAAGATGTTTTTACCTTATCTCTGTGAATATTTGAATAACATGATTAAATTTTAAAATAACTCTACAAAATAAAGGTTTAAGCACAGTCCCTGCCCTGCAAATTTATAATATAATGAAAAGGCACGTTCCAAACAAAAGAAAAGATGGAAAGACATTCTTCCTGAGAAAAGTATGTGATAATAGGGAAAAGCCAGTCGTCTCATTTCTAATCCTTTGTCTTTGACATCTGTCATTTGGGGGAGAGGGTATGTGGGTGTTGGGTGGTATCACAGTAGTAGTTGAAAAGTTCTCTCATTCTGTGGTGCCGATTCCCTGCCCTTTGTCGATAACTTTCTGTCTCACATGATGACTTTCAGATATTTTTTCTCTTTAGCTCACTGCTAAAGAATTATATTGGGAAATATTTTAATGCTTGAATTAATGTTTGCAAAACAAAACAGCTACAGTAATAACAATGATTAAAACAAGAATTTATTTAGTGTTAAACAATTTTTAAATCACGTGTACATATATTATCTCATTTGAGCCTCCCAATAACCATGTGGATAGATAGAACATGTATTATTGCTTTCATTTGACACGTGAGTAAATTAAATATCTTGGTTGGGTTCCTCCAGAAGCTTACTCTAAGCCAAGGATTCAAATGCAAGTCCAATAGCTCCCTGACTTATGATGGGGTCACGTCTGGATAAACCCATCTTAAGTCGAAAATATCATAAGTAGAAAATGCATTTAACACCCTGATAAACCCATCATAAAGTTGAAAAATCTTCAGTTGAACCATCGTAAATTGGGGACTGTCTGTCATTTATTTGGGAGCTAATCCCAGGAAACACTGACAGGGAGTGTGGAACGAAACAGGGGAGGCAAACCAGTAAAAGGTGCATTTCCAAGGCAGATGTCAGTTGACCAAGTGGAGCTCAGCTCTGCTGGGGATCCCTAAAAGATAGTGCAGAATGCAACTCAGTGTTAGCTCAATTAAGGGATAAAGAAGTTGGGAAATTTATCTACCTACACTCCATCCACTTTTGGTGGAAGTCTACCTCTAGAGATCATACCTGCAGAGTACTTCTGGCTTGCTTTATTTGTAAACTGAGTGTATTCCAAGAGCCAGAAAAGGTCCTCACCCCCAGAGTTGCAGGTGTTCACAGTCGGCAGCATGCAGAGCTGAATGGTAAGGAAGGATGGGTCGAGCAGTACAGCTTTGTTTACTGACCTCAGCAAGGGTGGACACCTTACCCATCCAAAGCCACGCAGCTAAATTGGCAAGGCCAGGAAGGGTCCCGGGTCTTTGGCTGTTTGGGTAGATTCTGTGATACCATAAAACAGATGGCATTTCTTGTTCTCAATGTGTAGGTTAGGAAAGAGAGTAGAGAAGAGAGAATATAATAAGAGTGAAAAAATATTTTTTCTAAAGGTCTTACGATAATGAAGATTTGTTCATCCTGTGCACATAATAAAGTTATTCAAAATTTGAAGCTTTTACAGAATGTAAAGAAATATCAATACATGGACCTTTACACAGCAAGCATACAAATGCTCTTCCAATATACATTGCCTGGATTTTCGGTCCAAATGGAGGCATTTTGCTGAGGACACCGGAACACATTTTTGTATTTACAGGCACCCTCACACCTTTAAGGACACGTATATTGCAGAAAATGTGACATACAAGCGGTCGGGCAGACCGACTATGGAAAAGACACAGCTGACGTGTGTGTCTCTGCTAAGCAGCCTCTTCCCATCAGCCTCACTCCCTCATCAGTTTCACAGTTGTGAAATATTTGCATACAGATGTGAAGGTATTCTTGTGGCTTACTCAATAAACCAGAATGGGGCTTTATGCACCCCTGAGTTTTCAATTAATGTTGTTGACAGAATGAATGGCTATTTATGCAACCAGCCTTTCATGTTCATTCATAGCACACAATACCCAAGTCTTAAAGATCTCATCGAAAAGCCTTTCCCCTTGGAAGGGTGCTTATGGATTCCATTGTATACATAGGGTAGCATAAGGTTCAATGATTCTATCTAATCAGCGGAGTGGACCTTACATTTTAGCAGAGCTTGCTGAAGCCTTTATTCTGCAGCAGGGCATTATCCCACAACTTCTCCAAGTAGTTGAATGTCTGCTTGTGCAAAGATCTTAGGCAACCAGTGCCTGAACTTCACGTTCCCAAGTTTGTCCTGTCTATCCTGACCACACCCTCACACTCAAGTTTTTGGGAAAAGGTTACCTGCACCAAAAAATCATGTTTCTTTTTTTTTTTTTTTTCCGCCCAGGCTGGAGTGCAGTTGCAGGTTCACGACCACCCCAGCATCGATCTGCTGGGCTCTGGCGATCCTTCTGCCTCAGCCTCCCAAGCAGCCAAAACTACAGGCACGTGCTACCATGCCCAGCTAATTTTTGATTTATCGTAGAAATGAGGTCTTGCCTAGTTGCCCTGGCTGGTCTCGAACCTGCAGGCTCAGGCAGTCCACTCGCCTCAGCCTCCCAAAGTGCTGGGATGACAGGCTGAACCACTGAGCCCAGCCCCCAAAACCATGTTTCTATGTATAGTAAGTGCTAAGCACATCCATCCATCTGACTGTGTGAACAAGGGCCTGGTGCATGGTCGGAGCACAATAAATCCTTGCTGAATTTAATCCTGCAAGAAAGAAACCACACAAGCAGCCCTTGCCATTGCATGCTCTAAGATATCTGGATATCTGGAACATGGTTTATGAGGGGAGACCCAAAAGAACCCAGAATTGTGTGTTTATTCTTACACGTTTAAACTTCGTTCACCTTCAAAGTACTCTCCATTTGATGCAATACACCTATCGGGATGCTTTTTCCACTGCTCAAAACAGTTTTTGAAGCCATGCATTTGAAGGCCTGTTAGTACTTCTGCAGTTTCTTGTTTTCACCTCTTCCACATCAGCAAAATGTTTCCCTTTGAGGGCTTTTGTCATCCAGGGAAACAAAAAAAAAAGTCTCTCAGGGAAAGATCGGGTGAATAGGAAGGGTGGGGATGAGGAGGGTGGTGACGCTGGGTGTTTTGGGATCAAAAACCGCTCAACACTCAGTGTGGTGTGGGCAGGTGCACTCGTAAATCGCCCATCATGAAATGGGCAAGCATGTTGAGAGAATCTCAAAAAAAAAATTCACTGAAGCTGATCACAGCCTCTTAAAACAATGCTAGCTGGTACACTGATGCTGATGGATTCCTAGAACACTTATCTAGCAGGGGCGGTCTGTCTACAAGGACCCTGCTCTCCAAAAGATAATACCAGTTTTTTGGGGCATCCCCCCTCATAGCTCCTGGGCGGTGGAAGGTAGAACTGAGTACCTCCTTTACCCTATTCATTCAACGGTCTCATTAAGCAGGAAAATAAATGTGTAGATGATAATAACCTTTGTTATATTCAACTTATTCCTTCTTCCAATGATGGAAAATTAGGTTGCCTCCAACTCCCTGCTATAATAAACAATGCTGCAGTAAACATCTTCAAGCATTAAAAAAGAAGTGAGTAAATGTTCTCTGAGAATGATTTTCATGCTAGATGAATAAAATCCCACCTTTCTTCTTAGATTATACATAATTCAAGTGATAATGAAATTAGAATTCTATAGGATTTATTCATTATTCATATTAATTAAAATCAACATAATAATTCATCTTTCCATACAGTTTTATTGTTTTAAAAAGAACTTTCAAAAATAGTCGCTCTTTAAATCACACATCACCCCTATGAAGCAGCTAAGGATTACTGTCTCCATTTTTCAGATGAGAAAACTGAGGCTAGTTAAAGCTTGAGTGATAAACCGGGCACTGTGGCTCATGCCTATAATCCCAGCACTTTGGGAGGCAGAGACAAGAGGATTGCCTGAGCTCAGGGGTTCGAGAACAGCCTGAGCAACATGGCAAGATCTCGTCTCTACAATAAGTAAAAACATTAGCTTGGCATGGAGGCATATGCCTGTGGTTCCAGCTACTTGGAAGGCTGAGCTACAAGGATTGCCTGAGTCCAGCAGGCCAAGGCTGTGGTGGCCATGAGCCTGCCACTGCACTCCAGCCTGGGTGACAAAACGAGACTCCGACATATATACACACACACATACACACACACACACACACACACACAGCTCGAGTGGTGTCCCTAAAGTGATATACTCAAGTGCAAGAAAAGTCTGATTTCCATTTAAGTGACATCACAGACAGGAAGACAGATGCAAGTTTACCAAATGTAATCTGAAATAACATTTTAAAAGTTTAAACTATGTTTCCCAAGTTTTGAGACTCCAGACAAAAAGTACAAGCATGTTTGTTGACTTCTGCAAAGCAAATTAAATGTGTAGTCCGTGCATTATTGATGTCTATTATTTTAATTCCTACAAAGTATGTGTATCAAATTGCTTTTACAAGAGACACTGTGGTAAAACAACTTGTATTTACATGCCTTTTCAGCTCGTACTTGGGTGTTTATTTTTCTGCTCACTTTAGGGCAGTGACATAATGTGACACTATTTTCGAAAGCAGACATGCTCGTGACTGGTTCTGGAGCACAGAGCTGTGTCTGTATTTGGAGAAATTCAACCCGGAACAGGAAAGTGCCAAGGCTAGGCGTTCCTCACTAAGGTCACATGCACAAAGACTTCAGGCCAAATGGTCACTTGAGGCCTTGAGAGTGGTTACAGCATTCGCCCATCATTTCTGGAAGCATCTCAGTGGTTCTAATACATCTCTAATGTTTTATTCTCCCAAGTATAACTCATTTCCTCTTGAAATCTTTCTCCTGTTCTATGGTCAGCAGATGCAAAAAGGGGCAGACAGAGTAGGTCCAAGCTTCTCAGAGCTAACTTTGGGCAAAGGCAGAGAGAGAGACGCCCCAGTCACATAGTTACAGTGCTCTCAGGAACCCTACCAGCAGGGGAAAATCACTGCTTGACTTGTAGTTTTGCACTGTGGCTATGAGAATGTTAGATCTGGAAGAAAATTGAGAGATGATTTAATATAACACACTCATTAACTAGACTGAGGTATGTGTTTCTCCAAACTTAAATGACTTGTGCAAGTCCAGTGGTAGAACTCAAGGTGAAGCATTGCCATGCCAAGGGAATAAAATATATTTGTTTGTTTGAAACCATGAAATGATCCATAGGACCCAGCAATCGCCCTGTTGAGAATATACCCGGAGGAACTCAAAGCATTCTACCAAAAAGATACCTGCACACGCATGTTTATTGCAGCACTATTCATAATAGCAAAAAAACATGGAACCAACCGTGCTGCCCATCGAACGTGGACTGAAGAAAAAAATATGGTTCATATACATGATGGAAGATTACACAGCCATAAAGAAGGACAACGCAGCAACTTGGATGGATTTAGAGTCTATCACACTCAGTGATCTATCACAGAAACAAAGAATCGAGTACCACACGTTCTCACTCATAAGCGGACCCTGAACTTTTACCATAATACTATAAGAAAGGAATTGGCAGTAGCAGGATACTGCTGGGATGGGCCAGGGGGGCAACATTTCATCAATAAGAGTTCCTGATCTCAAACCAGGCAAAACAGCGTCCAAAGGGAGGCCCAAACTTTACCTGTACGATGACCACCTGTATACCTAATCCTGAATTGTACCCCACATCTTTAAAATAAAATCAAATTAAAGATAACAAACATTAAAAAATCATAAAAAAACATGAAATGAATCAATACAGACTCGTGGTGTAGTTGGAAGACCAGACTTGAAAACCACAAGATTTCTAAGTAAATCTTGATTTACTTAAAAGCCTTGAGACAGAATACCAGAAGTCAGCTTGGCCACCCTGCCTAAGTAATGAAGTTAATATTTATATCTGAAAGGCTTAGATCTATCATCTAAAGTCCTAAATCATATTCATTCAATGCCATGCTTAGGCAGTGTGGTAATGAAAAGGAACAACCCGTCTGAAGCAGCTGCTGATAGATGCTAAGGTAATGAGTGAGCTTTCATCCCGTGCATAGGTGATCATCGGTGAGAGCAGAACTCGGCTAGCAACTGCTTTTTCACTGGCGCAGTGCAGAGTTGAGCCAGATGATTTATAAACCTCAGCACATTGAAGACCAAAAAAATAAATCATTAAGTAGCACAGCTCGTGATCCAACTCGCTTTTTTTTTTTCCCACCCTAACGTGGGTAATAAATTGTGTGGCCTTTAATAATTTATAGGAGATGTTGTTATAATGTGAGAAAATTAACTTTGGTGAGTCTTTCGATTTGCTTGTGATGTCAATAGCGTGCCAAAGCGTTGCTTCTCCAGGCCAGCCGTACCGCGGTTGCACAGCTGCGTGCTGACGCTTCAGCCAGAGGCTCCTGGGACCTGGACCAGACAGTTCACTTTAGCACTGATCTTGTCACTTTGGTGCGTGTCCCTCAGGAGTTCCACGCCACAGAGAGAATTAAGCAGAACAGTTTGAGAGCACTTAGAATCATATACAACCCTCTTCCCCCATGCCCTTGTGGAAGCACAACCTGACTAAAGCCATTTTATTTCTGCCCAGGACTGCTCCTTGGGTTTGCCAGGGAAAAAGAAAGAAAGAAACAGAGAGAGAGAGAGAGAGAGAGAGAGAGAGAGGGAGGGAGAGAAGGAGGGAGCGAGGAAGAAAGGAAGGAAGAAAGTTTTAAACTAACAGAATGTAGCACAAGGAAAGCACCTATGATATTTAGATTCATCTGGGAATGTGGCCAATTTCTTCCCAGTCAATAATGTCCCCCACAGATTCCAACCGATGTTGTCTCACCATTTCACAAATGTGACAGAAGTGACCCCGTCATACAAGGGGACCCCCCAAAATGGAATTTATGTATTAAAAATGGTGTATTTGTTCTGACATGTTTAAACTTCAGTTACCTTCAAAGTACTCTCCATTGGATGCGATATGCCTATCGAGATGGTTTCTCCACTGCTCAAACCAGTTTTTGAACTCATCAATTTGGATGCCTTTTAGAGCTTCTGCCGTTTTTTTTTTGTTTGTTTGGTTGGTTGGTTTTGTTTTTTTTTTTTTCTTCACCTCGTCCACTTCGGCAAAATGTTTCCCTTTGAGGACTTTTTCAGTCAGGGAAACAAAAAAAGAAAAGAAAAAGTCGCTTAGGGCGAGATCAGGTGAATAGGGAGGATGGGGCATGGGGGTCGTGCCGTTTTTTTGGTCAAAAACTGCTGAACACTCAGCACAGTGCGGGCAACTTGTTCATGGAAATCGCCCATCATGAAATGGGCAAACTCGTTGAAAGAATCTCCTAAAGAAATTCACTGAGCCGGGCTCGGTGGCTCAGCCTGTAATCCCACGCCTTTGGGAGGCTGAGGTGAGTGGATTGCCTGAGCCCGCGGGTTCGAGACCCGCCTGGGCAAGCGAGACCTCATCTCCACAATAAATCAAAAAATTAGCCGGGCGTGGTAGCGTGCGCCTGTAATTCCGGCTACTCGGAAGGCTGAGACGGAAGGATCGCCGGAGCCCAGCAGGTCGAGGCTGCGGTGGCCGGGAGCGGCCGCTGCACTCTGCACTCCAGTCTGGGCGACAGAGTGAGACTTCAACTCAAAAAAAAAAAAAAAAAGAAATTCACTGAAGTCCAATGTTGTTGCAGCCATTGGTGGTAACCACTGGTGAGGAAGGCTGGACTTGGTGCATTGACACAGGATGGTGGAAGGTCAATGAGAGGGGTGGGAGACAGAAACAAAGACTTAAAGCAAGATTTCTCTCTCTCTCTCTCTCTCTCTCATGTCTTTGATGGCTATTCCTATTTCTTGAATTTTCATAAAACATGTTTTATCTGGCCTAAAATATTCATTCTCTCTCTCAATCTAATTTGAAACTCAGCTTTTCTCTGACAGCCCAAACCCAAGAAATCTCAGTTGGCCCTTTGCTCTTGAACCTCAGCACCTTATCATACTTCCCTTACAGGTTCTAGTTCAAGGTTTGGTTCTTCCTAAAAAGGTGTGTGTGTGTGTGTGTGTGTGTGTGTGTGTGTGTGTGTGTGTTCTGCATTACACGATATAATTACTTGTTTTTCAGAAAACGTCGATGCATATCTATGTCATAAATCTCCTTCATGACAAAATCAACCTATAATTACACCAAGTACATATGTCAATGCCCGGGCTGACCCACAAGATGCCAGAAAGTTCTGACATACTAAGACAGATTTTGAAACTGCAAACATTTAAAAAACGCTTCTCGTATTTCACAGTGTTATCGATTCAACCCCCCAACATTAATCAACCTCCAACATTCTGAGAAATGTTCATATAGTAGCTCATGCTATCAAAGGCCGGGAAAGAAACTCAGGAAGAAAGGATGGTTGTGTTGTGGAAAATATTTTACAATTATCAACATGTGACTGCTAGTATGTCATTGTCTATATCCAACAAAAGAAAGGAAAAAAAGCAAAGGCTATTCTGTCAAAGGCAAACCCTAGTCCTCCCCTTTTCTTAAAATGTCTGGCTTATTTATTACAGTCTAAAGAAGGTTAGTCACTAGGCTAGGGTTAGGGTTCTTGAACTTTGTTTAACAAAGGAACACCTTTCACTAGTCAGTCTTATATGGAACCCAGTATCTTAAACAGAATGTGGATATACTACTTTGGTTTGAAATAGCAGAGGGAGGGCTGGTGCTCCTTATCCTCGACTCTGCATATGGGACACCCCACGGACTCCTGGAGTTGAGTGAGATTCAGCTTAAACTCCCCCACCCCCCAGGTAGATCGTAGCACAAAGGTAAAAGGTGCATTCGCAACAGATTCAAATAATAGTTAAGGCTACATCAAATGGTCAGAGAAACAGACAACAAGGCCAACTGCAAAGCAACTGTCTTAGGTTGTTGTGATTTTATAAACAAGTCCTAAGAACTGAGATGCTTTCAAGGCTGAGGCTGAAGTGTTTCCTGGAATATAAGACTTCCAGTGCTAAAATTAATCAAGACAGTCATGGGCAAATCAATACCGTTGGTCACCCTCCCAAGGGCACCCTCTTTGAGCATCCGGGTAACAAGTCAAGTCTTGTCTTCCAATGCTCCAGAGCAGCAACAACATCTTCACATAGAGAACACAGCACGGAAGGATTCAGCTGAGCCTTGTGTTGGCATTGGTGAGCTCTGTTCTTGGGTAGGGGAAAGAAAGGAGAAACAGTGAACAAGTATCCCTGCTCTAAACCACAGCATGGGGTCCTGTGGGCACCCACGCTTTGAGAAAGACATAATATGCTGATTCATTTTTTATCCCCGATCTATTCTTCCTTAGATAACAAAGCACTGACACATAATCTTATTTCAGCCTCCAAGATAGGAAATTTTACAGATGAAGTGAGACTCGAGTTCTTTCTCTCCAGATTTCATGTCCAGTACTCCATTAGCCACATCACCTGGGGATATGATTTAGGGTCACAGAAGAGGACAGCATGGGAACAGCAATTCCCTCAGATACTATAGGAAGACTTGCCATCCAAGGTCAACGGAAAGAGCCTTTCTCCCAGACTGCAAATCCCTTTATCAGCCCTGCCTGTGGAGACTGGGCCCTGTTTAATTACAGGGTTGCATTTTAAATGTGCTTGATGTTTGTCAAGGCAGAAAGAGAGAAAACGATCCTGTCTGTGATTTATGAGTACCCAATGACAAACTCTATTATTCAAGAGAGAAGAGGAGTTGGCCCCAAAACAAGACAGTGATGGCCCACAATTGTAATAATGATAGTATCCAGTGAATCTCCAGGATACCAAGAGAACAAGGAATCTAATAGTCATCCCAAAGACACTTAAATGGAAAGGAGCTTAAAGTAAGCCCCCAAGTCAAAAACAAGTTGAGATCCTTCGTCGTCAAGATGAGGAGGGTTGTTTCCTCACAGAAGAAGGCACACGAGTGTGCACTAGGAATAGACTGAGATCCCAGGCAGGACTCACAACTTCTGTATCGATGCCGTCAACTAGTGTTGTAGGAATTTCGAACTCCATTGTCAACTTAAACCAGCCATCTTGGGTTTTTGTCCCATGACCAAGAAGATTAAGGAACGTGGACACCAAAAGGATGAGTAAAAGGAGTTTATTAAGCAACAAAGCTCTCCAGAAAAAGAGGGGGGGCCCAAAATGGGTAACCAGAGTCAGAAGTTTGGTCTTTATCTTATTTTGGGGGGCGGTGTTTTTTATTTGCATGTCATTCGCCCCTTACTTTTTGAGATCCAATTTTTATTGTGTATATGGGTCCTTGACCAAGGTTACTCCATCTTAAATATTACCCATAAGTACCACAAAAAAGCCCACTGGGGTGGGGGTAAAACCACAATGTAAATATTATGTTAATGATATTATAATAAGCCAACTTCAAGTTAGGACATTTAGTTAAACTACTGTGCCTCCGTTTAAACAAAAAGTCCCTTTTAACAATACATGCTGGGTTAAAAGGGTGTTTTTAACCACATTTTAAACCAACAATTATATAATGGGGGTAGCACAGGGGGCATTGCCGCAGGTGTTATGTCTCCTTAAAACCCTCTCTCTCTGTCTGCCTGACCAACTTTTGACTATCTCCTCTCTCGTAATTTCCATGAGCACCAACTTTGTAAGCAAGCACTTTGCACTCACTTGGGTTTTCTTGGGAGAAACCTCACTCATCAAGGGTGGATTTACATCAGTCATTTTTGTCCCTTACTTCCACTGCTGACAGTCTGGTTCTATTGTCTGCGACGATTAGATTTTGCAGTCTTCAAAATAGCCATGCAAATTACCAAAGTGTTTTTCATTTGAGACCTTATACATATTTGAAGTAAATCAACTCTAAGTCATTAAATGGAATTAAATGAAAGGGTCTAAATCTGATGACTGAAATGTTAAAACTTCTGCAAGAGACTCCACTATCCCAAACCCTTTATTAATGGGCAATTGTAAATGACTTTGGCACGTGGAAACGCCATTTGTCACTTTTTTTTTAACAAGTACTATACTGTACTGTCTCAACTCCCTCCACTCAATTTAAGCATCAAGATTTATAGCTTGTTGTGAGCTCCTCTATCTTTCTGTTCCTTCTTTGTACCTCCCCAAATGCTCAAGCAGCTTTTTTTAGAATAAAGTATAGATAGTTTGTAGTGAACTCAAACTGAGAATCCTGAGACTTGACTTTCAAAAGCTGTACTCTTCCCTATTCTTTTGATTCCACTCTAGAGATTTGCCACATAGCAACTGATTACACAAAAATTCGGAACGCTTTCATTTGATGTTTCTGCCATGTGTGACCACATTTTGGTCATCGGCAGATTGTATTTATTTGTACAGTGGGGGATTTTGTCAAGGATTGTAGACACCTGCTACAACTTCTTTCTAGGCCAATGGAACAAAATAGACTACCAAGAAATGACCTTTACATAGACACACACACACACACACACACACACACTTCAATTTAGTTAATAGCAACCAAATAGCTATTCATTTTTGTTTGGTTAATGTCTTTATACCAGGTACCCAAGAATATGGCTATGATCTAAATTACTTCCCTTCCTGCCTATGTCTTTGTTTTCTTTTTCATTTCTCTTTATTTTTCTTCTTTCTTTCTTCCATTTTTCCTTTCTTTTCATACTTGTCTCTCACACACATACACCCAAATGTAGCTATGAAAACATGCAAATAAATTTTTCAAGAGAAGCAACTTGTGCATGCATGTGTGTATGTGTTTATAACCTAGGTCTTTCATTTATTTGTTTATTTATATCTGTGGCTTTCATACAAGTACTTGACCTCTGCAATCATGTGACTAGAAAACCGCAAAGCAAACTGTTGTACATTTTGAGGAATCAAGCATTTTAAACAATGAAATGCCTCTTGATCATCTAACTTTGACTTTATAACCAAAAGCAATGCCTTCATGAAGTAAAGAATTTCTGTGAACTTGTAGCACTCAAGATTACTCCACCAATTTCATCTCCTAACTCTGTATTGTCTAATTTCCATAATTCTTACGCTAAGTTTTTCTTTGAATCCTGGTTAAATTACCTTGGAGCTAATCCCAGGAGCATATCTTTCTGAGTTACTGTGACTATTAGCCTAAATATGAACATAGGATTGAAAATTATGCTGATGTACGTTTCTCTAAACATAACACTGGGTATCAAAATGTAGGTCACAATCTAAGTTAAACCCAAACTATATTAACCAACCAATAATGAAGCATCCAGTTCTTACCAGCCAATGTGAAAGAGCTAGATGCAATCTCCGCCGTCATGAAGTCGATAGTCTACTGGTCAAGCAGCAGGGAAGTTACAAAGAGAGAAGTTACAATGAGGGAAGTTACAATGGGGGCATCTGACCAGGCATCTAACCCAGTTGACTCAGGAAAGGCTTGCGAAAGTCAAGATCGCCTGACCTGCAGATGGGCGGATGAATTGGCAATCGGGGAGGCAAGATGAGAACAGAGAGTTCCAAGTGGAAACAACAGTGCACATGAACTTCAGTGGTGAGAAAGAGTATTCTCCCTTTCTTGTTTTTTCCTTTTGCTTTTTTAAAAAAATATTTTATTTTAAAGATGTGGGGTACAATTCAGGATTAGCTATACAAGTGGACATCATACAGGCAAAGTTTAGGCCTCCCTTTGGTCTCCACTTTGCCGGGTTTGAAATCAGGTACCTTATTGATGATGTGCACTCCCACTCCTTTTGCTTTCTATTTCTGTATCCCTTGTACTAGTCAAACATTGAGGCCAGGCACAGTGGCTTAAACCTGTAATCCCAGCACTTTGGGAGACAGAAGTGGGAAAATTGCTTAAGGCCAGGAATTCGAGGCCAGCCTGAGCAACACAGTGAGACCGCCCCCCTCATTGCTACAAAAGTAAATAATAATAATAATTAGCTAGGCATAGTGGCACACACCTGTAGTCCTAGCTACTTGAGAGGCTGAGGCAAGAGGATTGTTTGAGGCCAGAATATCAAGGTTTTGGTGAGCCATGATTGGGCAACAGAGTGAGACCCTGTCTCAAAAAAAAAGAAAAGAGCAATATAACTGTATGCATTTGGGGGTAACTATATTTTCGGAATCTATTTCAAAATGTATTTGCCTAACTTTCTCACATCATCTGATTTTTCGTTAACTAAAGATAATAAAAGGCTGGGCGCCGTGGCTCATGCCTGTAATCCCAGCACTTTGGGAGAGAGAGTCACTTAAATCCAGGTTCAAGACCACCCTGAACAACATAGTAGACCTCGTCTCTACGTAAAATACAAAAATTTGCTGGGTGTGGCGGCACATGCCTGTAGTCCTAGATACTCGGGAGGCTGAGACGGAAAGATTGCTTGAGCCCAGGAGGTGGAGGCTGCAGTGAGCCATAATCGTGCCACTGCATTCCAGCCTGGCCCACAGAGTGAGTCCCTGACTCAAAAATAATAATAAATAATAATAGAAAGAAAATAGTCATCTCCCTTGAACGTTTACTGAGTTTAGAAAATTTAACTCATTTTGATGTTTCAGTTGCAGTATTATGGAAAGATGATAGAGATAAAACCCATTAAAAGCAGCTTTTTTATTTTCCTCCCTCTGAGTCCCTGGAGTTTATTCTCAAGGGCATTCTCAAGGCCATAAACTCATGAACCTTACTAAAGTGAAACACCTTCATAATATTTCTCCCAGGGCCAAGGAAGGGAAGGCCTGTGCATGTGTGAGCATTGGGGTGATCTTTAAAAGGATGTAGTAAGTGGGTTTCACTGTACCGGCAACTCTCACGGGTTCATTTTTTCTGCTACACTGAGTAGCACGTTCCTATCTGATTTTCAGTGCATGATTGCTCCTAGTTATCTCTCAGTGTTTCTGCTTCAGGAAGGTTCAGCTGTTCAGTCCATCTTCCTTTCTCTGGGTGAAGGGTGGGTCAGAAGGTAGAATGAGAGTGAGAGTTGCTGGCCTGACTGCTTCAGAACCCAGCTGCAGTCGCTCCCCACGCATGAAGGGCCGGGCAGGGAAGGTTCGACTCTTGGTTCAGAATCAGCTACACGAGATGATGAAAACACTGGCATTTTTTTTCCCCCAGCTTCCTAACCATATCTGTCATGCTCTGCTAAAGTCTTTGGACTTCGTTAATAAATGTCACAGGGAAAGACAGCCCCGTGCTCAATTAAGTTTGGGAAATACTGGGTGAAATAGAGTCAACTAGGCTTACGTGTGTGTTGTATATTTGTGTGTGTGTGTGTGTGTGTGTGTGTGTGTGTGTTTAAGAAGAGGTTTATGTAACACTCATCATCTCATTTAACCACAAAATATGTTTTGCTTGTGAGTCAGGGTCTCCCTCTGTTGCTTGGGCTGGAGTGCAGTGGCACTATCATAGCTCACTGTAGCCTCCAACTCCTGGACTCAGGTGATGCTTCTGCCTCAGCCTCCCCAGTAGCTGGGACTATGGGTGCGCACCACCACACCCAGATAATTTTTTGGTTTTTGTAGAGATGAGGTCTCACTATGTTACCCAGGCTAGTCTCCAATGCCTGGGCTCAAATAATCCTCCTGCCTTGGCCTCTCAAAGTGCTGGGATTATAGGTGTGAGTCACCACACCCAACTAAATGTGTTTGCTTCCTGGCATCCCTCAGGGGCTGGAATTACAAGAAACACACTTTGGAAAGCATAACTCTGCTACTTCTCCCCATTGCCTGTTGAAGACTATGAACGCTGTCATTCTCTGACTTCTCTCTGTGCACCTGTTCCTCTTTCTTTCCCCCGATATTCCTTACTCCGGTTTCTCTGTCCTATTTTCTTTACCTCTTCTTTCCCCCCATCCTTTTATTCTCTTTTGGGAAATTTAAAATCGCTATCACGTGCCTGAAATAGTGCCCCCTGGGTCTTAGGCTCTGGTCAAGACTCTGAGCAGGGATCAGTGAAGTCCTCGGCTCTCTTAAGGGTCAGGCAGAGGTAAAAGGAAGTGCAAAAGTCCCAGTGTAGAAGTGAGCTTGAAGCCGGGCTTGGTGGCTCAGCCTGTCATCCCGTGCCTTGGGAGGTTGAGGTGAGTGGATTGCCTGAGCCCGCGGGTTCGAGACCCGCCTGGGCAACTTGGTGAGACCTCATCTCTATGATAAATCAAAAAATTAGCCGGGCGTGGTAACGCGCACCTGTAGTTCCAGCTACTTGGAAGGCTGAGGCGGAACAATCGCCGGAGCCCAGCAGGTCGAGGCTGCGGTGGCCGGGAGTGGCCGCTGCACTCCAGTCTGGGCGACAGAGTGAGACTCCAACTCAAAAAAAAATAAAATAAAAGTGAGTTTGATGTGTTCAAAGAATCCACCCAAGTCCAGTGTGACCAGTGCAGTGAGACACCATCAAAGGAAAGGACATGAGGGTCAGGGGAGGAGAGATGGGACAGGGAGAAGTCCTAAATAGGTAAACAAATAAATGTACCAGTGAACCTTACCTACTCATTTTTGTAAATTCAACCTAAGTCCCTTTGATACAAATAACTCTTGGTAGACACTGGTTATCACCACACACTTTGAGATGGATGAAGGTAAGTGCCTGTCCCTGCAAGCTTGTTTTTAGGTTATAAACGAAAACAAGACACATCAAATTCGGCCACACATTAGGACTTCATTAAATTAAGCGTATTAACCCACAGGCACAAGACGGTTCACAAAACCTGTCCTCAGTCTTGATGAAGTGCCACCTCTCTGTCCTTTCAGGTACTGTTGCCCCAGTCTTAGATGAAAGGTTAACGAAGGCTGAGGTGACAGTATTCCAGAGGCACGATTCTGCCATCCTCACTGTCAGCATCCGGCAATCCACAGCCTTCAAAACCAACCTCTGGACGTGGCTGATTCGGAGACCCAGCTTCGTGCTCCAATCCTGAGAATAAACGGTTTTCTACCTCTTGTTTGCACCAGCCTGGGGGATAAAATCAATTTTTGACACATCCACCTTGGATTTTCCAACAACAGCCCATTTCAAGCATTCCTCGCACTAATTAACCAGGCGCTAATTTCACCAATAAAAATCCACTTCTGACATTCACTATGCTAATTAGTGAAGCGTCTTTATCAGAGGTAAAGATAGCTCAAGTGCTAACTGTGGTCCCCTCCTCCTGCGCGTGGCCTTTCGGTGTCAGCTAACAGCCTCCTGCCCGCCTCAGGGGGAGCGAATTCCTGATTAGGATGCTAACTGCGCCTGGGGTGTAACTTTAACTAACCCATCCTGAGATCCTATTGTCTATCCTGGTATATTTCATGTAAATGACAGTGCGGCCTCTCTAAGTCCTACAAAGGAAGCGAAACCAGCGAGTGACTGGGCGTTTATTCAGAAGGTCTCTGGGAGGAGGAGAGCCAGGGCTGAAATATATTCCAGCAAACATCGGAGTGAAGAGGGCAGCTCGACTAAAGCTCTGGAGAAGTGCATTCCAGGCAGAGGTAAAAGGAAGTACAAAGGTCCCAACGTAGGAGTGAGCTTGATGTGTTCAAGGAACCACACAAGTCCGGTGTGACCAGTGCAGTGAGACACCATCAAAGGAGAGGAGAGGAGGGTCGGGGGTACTGGGAGAAACTCAGTCTCCGAAGGCCACGTTAAGAAGTTTGGGTTTTGTTCCAGAAGAAATGGGCATTCTTTGCAGAGTTTTAAGGACCAGAGTGACATTGGATTTACATTTTAAAAGAGGCACTGCTGAGTGAGGAGAATGGATTGCAGGGGAACAAGAGAGGAACCTGAGAGTCCACTTGGGAGGCTATTGCAGTTCATAAAAGAGATTATTGTGGTCTAATTTAAGGTGGTATTGGTGAAGGTGGAAGGAAATTTTTAAAGAATTGGGGCTATGCTTGGAGATAGAGCTAACAGGACTTAGTGATGAAAAGAAGTTGGGAGGCAGAATGAAGGTAAAGGAACCAAAACCGTAGTTTTGGGGTTCTGCAGATAGGCTGCTTGTAGTGCCATCTCCAAAGATGGGGAGGATTGAGAGGACGTGGACAGGGAGGGAATGAATACGGGGGGACCCAAAAAAACCCGGAATAGGCCGGGTGCAGTGGCTCAAGCCTGTAATCCCAGCACTTGGGGAGGCTGAGGCAAGAGGATTGCCTGAGCTCAGGGGTTCGAGACCAGCCTGAGCAACTTGGTGAGACCTCATCTCTACAATAAATAAAAAAATAAGCCGGGTGTGGTAGTGCACGCCTGTAGTTCCAACTACTTGGAAGGCTGAGGCGGAAGGATCGCCTGAGCCCAGCAGGTCGAGGCAGAGGTGGTCATGAGCATACCACTGCACTCCAGCCTGGGTAACAGAATGAGACTCCAACTCTCAACAAAAACCTTGAATTACCTTTTGGAAGGCAGGCCCCTTGTAGTACGAGCTTCCTCTACTAGGTAAGTGTTCTAGGAACCCATCGGCATCCACGGACCGCTAGCATTGTTGTGAGTGAGAGGCTGCGTTCAGCTTCAGTGAATTTTTTTTTGGAGATTCTTTCAATGTGTTTGCCCATTTCGTGATGGGTGATTTACAAGTGCACCTGCCCTCACCATACTTAGTGTTCAGCAGTTTTTGACCAAAACGGCATGATCCTCATGCCCCATCCTCCGTATTCACCTGATCTCGTCTTGAGCGATTTTTTTGATTCCTCAGATGAAAAAAGTCCCCAGAGGGAACCATTTTGCCTATGTGGAAGAGGTGAAACCAAAAGCAGCAGAAGCACTGAAAGGTATCCAAATGGACAAGTTAAGAACTGTTTTGAGCCGGGCTCGGTGGCTCAGCCTGTAATCCCGCGCCTTGGGAGGCTGAGGTGAGTGGATTTCCTGAGCCTGCAGGTTCGAGACCCACCTGGGCAAGCAAGACCTCATCTCTACAATAAATCAAAAAATTAGCCGGGTGTGGTAGTGCGCGCCTGTAGTTCCAGCTACTTGGAAGGCTGAGGCGGAAGCATCGCCGGAGCCCAGCAGGTTGAGGCTGCGGTGGCCGGGAGCAGCCACTGCACTCCAGTCTGGGCGACAGAGTGAGACTCCAACTCAAAACAAAACAAAACAAAACAAAAAAAACAAAAAAAAAGAATTTAAAACTCAGACCAACCTAAATTTTGACTGCAAAAATGGAGATACAACAAACTAAAAGTAAAATCCTGTACACATTAACTTCCTTCTCCCCAACATTTTAATTTTTTGATGTCACAATTTACATTTTTATATTTCCTATCTCTTAGCAAATTGTTAGTTATTATTTTGAATAGCTTTGCTTTTAGTCTTCTTATAAAGATATAAGTGGTTTAAATACCATGATTACAACATTAATGTAACAATCATATTAGCATCTTTTTCTTTTGGATCGAAAAAACTCTCTTTAGCATTTTTTTTGAAGGACAGATCTGACAGTAATGAATTTCCTGTGTTTATCTGGGAGTCTTTATCTCTACTTAATTTCTGAAGGATAACTTTACTGGGTTGAGTGTTATTGGTTGGCATTTTTTTCCTCTATCACTCTGAATAAATGACCCCACAACCTCCTGGCCTGAAGAGTTTCTACTGAGAAGTCTGCTGCCAGTCATAGTGGGTCTGCTTTATGTGTTGTTTACTTATTTTCTCTTACTGCTTTCAGGATTCTCCCTTTGCCTTTGACCTTTGTGAGTTTGATTACAATATGTCTTGGAGTATTCTTATTTGGGTTGAATCTGATTGATAACCTTTGACCTTCCTATATCTGGATATTTATATCTTTCTCTAGGTTTGGAAAGTTTTCTGTTATTATTTCTTTGAATAAGCTTTCTACCTATTTGTCTTTCTTAGTTCCCTCCTTAACTCCAATAATCCAAATATTTTCTCTTTTGATGTTATTCCATAGATCTTGTAAGCTTTGTTCATTTCATTTTATTTTTTTTCTCCTCTCTCTGTACATTTTCAAATAGCCTGTCTGATTCTCTATTTGATCAATTCTGCTGTTGGTGCTCTCTATTACACTTAAAATTTCATTCATTATATTTTTCAGTTTCAGAATTTCTGTTTGTTTTTTCTTAAATTTCAATCTTTTTGTTAAATATCTGATTTACATTTTTGAACTAGTTTTTTTGTGTATTCTTGAAATTCATTAAGCTTCCTTAAGACAACTATTTTGAATTATTTAGGTTTTTTTTTTTTTTTTTTTTGAGTTGGAGTCTCACTCTGTCGCCCAGGCTGGAGTGCAGTGGCCGCTCCTGGCCACCGCAGCCTCGACCTGCTGGGCTCCAGCAATCCCTCTGCCTCAGCCTTCCAAGTAGCTGGAACCACAGGTGCGCGCTACCACACCCGGCTAATTTTTTTTTTTATTTATTGTAGAGATGAGGTCTCGCCAAGTTGCCCGGGTGGGTCTCGAACCCACGGGCTCAGGCAATCCTCTCACCTCGGCCTCCCAAAGTGCTGGGATTACAGGCTGAGCCACCTAGCCTGGCCTTTGAATTATTTGTCTAAGAGATCACATATTTCCATGACTTTAGGGTTAGTCTCCTTCTCCTTAATTTGGCAAGGTCATGTTTCCCTGAATGTTTTTGATGCATATGGAAGTGCAGTGATGTCTGCACATTGAGATAGTAGGTATTTGCTTTAGTCTTCACAGTCTGGCTTTGTTTATGTCTATTATGTCTATTCTTCCGTAGAGGACCTTCCAGGGATTCTTTTTTTTTTTTTTTGAGTTGGAGTCTCACTCTGTCACCCAGACTGGAGTGCAGTACGGCCACTGCAGCCTTGACCTGCTGGGCTCCGGCGATCCTTCCGCCTCAGCCTTCCAAGTAGCTGGAACTACAGGTGCACGCTACCACACCCGGCTAATTTTTTTTTATTTATTGTAGAGATGAGGGCTCACCAAGTTGCCCAGGTGAGTCTCGAACCCGTGGGCTCAGGCAATCCACTCACCTCAGCCTCCCAAAGTGCAGGATTACAGGCTGAGCCACCAAGCCCGGCTTCTTCCAGGGATTCTAAGCCAACTGACTGCTGTGTTTCCTAAGGCTGTGACCATTGCAGTTATCTCAGTACTAGAAGACACCCTAAGACCAGGTTTGCCATGAGTCTTGTGATGTTGATGTGGTTTTCTTGCCCAGATGGGCCTGGGGAAGTCCCAAGGGAGGTACTGGAGCTGTGTGGAAATTCTGGTCAGGGATTTGAAGATTGTCCCATTGGCCCAGATGGGTGTGCATCCCAGTAGTTTTCTGCACCAGCAGGATGAGTTCCTAACTACAGTGAAAGAGACTCGAGTTAAGAGTGGGCCCTTCGGGACCTGCTGTAAACACTTATTTTCAAGAGGTGACTTCCCTGCACTTTGAAAGAAAATATGGTCCTTATATCTGGAAACACAGAGTCACAGAGAAGAATCTAAACAGCCCAGTTTATTGTCATTAAATTATATTCCTTTGTCCAATTATATTTCTCCATGACTACCCACTTCATCAAAACTAGAATAAAAATATGCAGGTTTACCACATGTTTTCAGGTCTTCATCTTCTTATGAATGCTTCCATGCCACATAAAAAATTACATAAAATACATTTATATGCTTTTCTCTTGTTAATATGTCTTTTGTTGTAGGGATCTCAGCCATGAATCTAGGATGACTGAGGGAAAGATATTTCTCCTCCTCTTCACTTGCTATAACAAACATCACATGGACTAGCAGTGGTACACAGGTCACACTGTGACTGGCACAGTATCTGAGCACCAACACGACTTTTGCATTTTATTATACTTTTGGAGACAGGCTCTTTCTCTGTTGCCCTAGCTTGAGCAAAGTGGCATGATCATCGCTCACTTCAGCCCTGATCTTCTGACCTCAAGTGATCCTCCCATCTCAGCCTTGTGTGCAGCTGGGACTACAGATATGCACCACCACTCTCAGCTAACTTTTTTTGTGTTTATTGTAGAGACAGGATTCTGCTACATTGCCCTCAGTGGTCTCAAATTCCTGGACTCAATCCATCCTCCCACCTCAGCCTCACAATGTGCTGGGATTACAAAGGTGAGCCACTGTGCCTGGCCTATTTGCATATTAGATTAAATATTCCTTTCTTTTATTGATCTTTACACCAAAACACCTATCAAGGCATCTAACACATTGTAGCTGCCAGCCAGATATATTTATAGGATGTATGGATGGACAGGCCAGGATGAACTCACTCAGTCTCAGTCATTTGCAGGAAATTGTATCCTTCTCGCTATGCAATATTCTGCAGACTGTATTCTTGCAAGTGTCTCCTCTAGACCACAATAGACACAATACAATCCATCCATAAGGTGAGAAACATAAGAGTTTAATATTTTCAGTTTTATCCTTTATGGTATCACAGGAGGCCTGGTATAGTCTCTTCTGAGATGAAAGAAGAGATGAGAAGAACCCATGGTGGGAAACAGAGTTCCTTTCAATGTGGGCAGAGCCATTTCCACATCCAGTTTACCTCCTCATCATGGACTTCACTCTCCCACATGTCCTCCCACACAGCATCACCTCACCTTGTATACTGGATGCCCTCTGCCACCCACCACATGTTCAATTCCCAGAGTCCCACAGACACAAGGTTGTGCATTGGGCAGATGTCAAGGGAAAACAGATAAGGCTGTGGTAGCATCACTCAGAAAGTGATTTAAAATTGTGTTAGCTATTCATGCTCTTGAAAACTCTCCTTGCATCTCAATGGCTAAGACCTCACGCAGAGCCAGACAACTCACTGCTTTCCTGGGATCTGTTGTTTCTGCAAGTTGTCCCTCCTCTCTTTAAGCTGTCTTTTACTGTTAGCCCCCTACCCATGAATTCCCTGGTTCCTTATGAAAAGCAGTTTATGTTTTGTGGTCTCCTTCCAAATTGTTGAATATGGTAGCTCAACTGATACAAATTAATATCGCAAAATAATTTACAGAAAGCTTTTCAGCTGACATGTTTAATTTCAATAAGGTGCTAAAGCAACAGTTTGAAAGCCCTAAAGTAAACATCAGGATGAGCTTTAATGAGGATTTCCTCTCCTATTCTTTGTTTTTTTCTCATTTCCCGCTTTCTGCCCCTCCTGCCTCCCCGTTCCCTTCCTTCTCCCCTCCCCCAATGGATAACACAAAGCTTCAGAGACCACACTTGAGACAGATAAGCTTTGTGACTGAGAAAATATGTGTCCCTGACAATGTGCTATGAAATGCTTTATTCATCACACATTAGTCCTTGTTCCCTTTTCTATTGATTATTTGGGGATGATGAATCTTTAAGAGCCTACTGCAATGTTAGGTTTAATACTTGGGTGAAAATAAGTGACCTTATGTTGTGTTTGTTTAGGAATATTAACACTTCTTATTTTGTATTTTAGCAATGTAATTAATATTAATTTTAATAATCAGACACACATACACCACACAAACACAATGAAGCAAGTTCATTTAGAACATGATATCTTTTCATGGCTTGTTTTGTTTTTTGTTTTTTTTTTTTTTTTGAGTTGGAGTCTCACTCTGTCGCCCAGACTGGAGTGCAGTGGCCGCTCCTGGCCACCGCAGCCTCGACCTGCTGGGCTCCAGCGATCCTTCCGCCTCAGCCTTCCAAGTAGCTGGAACTACAGGCATGCGCTACCACGCCCTGCTAATTTTTTGATTTATTGTAGAGATGAGGTCTCACCAAGTTGCCCAGGCGGGTCTTGAACCCGCGGGCTCAGGCAATCCACTCACCTCAGC
>CAUYQG010092098.1:0-17963 GCA_963574415.1 Tarsius wallacei
CGCCTTGGGAGGCTGAGGTGAGTGGATTGCCTGAGCCCGCGGGTTCGAGACCCGCCTGGGCAAGCGAGACCTCATCTCTACAATAAATCAAAAAATTAGCCGGGCGTGGTAGCGCGCACCTGTAGTTCCAGCTACTTGGAAGGCTGAGTGGAAGGATCGCCGGAGCCCAGCAGGTCGAGGCGACAGAGTGGGCGACAGAGTGAGAGTCCAGTCTGGGCGACAGAGTGAGACTCCAACTCAAAAAAATAAAAAAATAAAAAAATAAAAAATAAAATAAAAAAATAAAAAGCAGGAAGAGTAAATAAACTCAAGTTCACGGTACCGTCATGTACAAAAAAAGGGAATGGGCTCTTCGACTTTCTAAGAATCAGAGTGCATTTTCATCTTTACAGTTCACCAAAAAATCCACCCTTCTTGCTAGCTATAAATTATTAGATAGGACCTAAAATCTGTTCACAATATCACCTTATGAACTTTTCAAACTGCTACCCCTCACGGAACCAAAGGATCTCCTTCTGGGGGTAGACTTTGCTGCCTCATCTGTCTGGAGATACTTGCAAATGTCACGCTCTTTTGAATGTAAAGACACTGACCGCTCTATTTCAGGCCATGTCCCCACCCTCTTGCCCCTTGCCCTGCTTTACTTTTTCTACACGATGTATCATCTACCTTATAATTTCTTTTATTTAGGGCCTTTGGGTGTTTTTGTTTTTTTCACTGCTGCCTTTTTAGCATCTACCACACTGTCTGGAGCCTGACAAAACTCAACGCTTTTAAACGGATGGATGAAACTAATTTTCAGAAGAGATTTTTGAAAGAGGTAGTAACCTTATTACTATACCTCTTAAAAACAAACACCACAAAAACCGCTTTTTTGTTTTCACTGTTGTTTACATTCAGATAGCTTTCAATCTGATAAAAACTATGTGCAGAGCTCTCTGAATTGGGCAGATCTTTTAACAATTATATCACTCTTTGAATTTAGGTGCCATATTTGGACCAATAGGGAGTTATTTTCATGGCCCATAACTTAGAAAATAGTATCATTACCAATAAGCACTCATGCAATTACAGTGTAAACTAATGAAAGCATGTAATATACAAAGTTCAACAAAAGGCCACACATGTACATTTGCAGTACATATTCATACTGAAATCAAAGTAGACATGGAATGTTTTGAGAGGTTCCAAGGAAATAAAAAAGGTCACTAATATACTTTGTCAAGGTTATGAAATGAACACAGAACAAGGTATATTGTTAGAAATAAGGGGAAATTTTTCCCATCTCTCTTCTTAGAAAACTAACACTCAGAATGCATTAACAAAAAGAAATGTGCTCAGAGAAACTTTCACGAGTCTGTAATCCAAGATCTCTTTTCTCCTTTAAATTTGATGTGATTTAGTATATGCTTCTGTCCCTTAATGGAAGCTTATCCTGCAAGGAAGTTGGATCTCTAAAGGAGTAAGTAGTGTTGAAGTTAGAAATCACTACCTCAGTCAGCTAGTCTCGTCTTCCTTTCCAGCTGGCACTAATTCATTAACAACAAGCTAGGAAGAAGTATATTTAGTTCTCAAACACAGCAAAGTTTACGCACTGTCAGGACTACTTAGTTTAACTGGTAACCCCCTGTAGTCTTAGAATTACAAGGCAAGAGATCATTTTGAAAACTTCTCTGGAACACAAAAAGTGGGTCTCAAGATACTATTCTAAAACACTATAAACGTGTAATCATGCTAGTGAGCTGAAATAAGAAAATAGGATTTTCATGGTTTCGAGAAGTTGTTTCTCCACCCTGCCCACAGTAGTATAAATTAATCAAGTTAATTCAGTTGTTTCTGATTATTGCTTTTTATTTATAGAACATGTCCAAATTAAGGCTTAAAAAGGTTAGATCCAGTAGTTCAAAAGACACAAGTAAATCAAATTTTAGTAATTACAACAGTTCTTCAAAAGAATCACAAAATTATCACTTAAGACGAAAAAAATAAGCTTTACGTTACCCACAAAACAATTTAAAATTTCTATTAATTTTCAAAAATTTAGACTTTCATATAATGATATCTGTTTTTCCCTTTAGTTTTTTATATACATGTTAAATTTTGAATATCTTCCACCGACTAAAAATGTGATGCTCTTTTATATTTTTTAACCCAGTTTTATGGCTTAATCTTTCTTTAAAAAGATATCATGCTTGAAAATTTTATGTTCTTTTATTTCAAAAGTTAAGACCTGCTGTAAGGAAAAAACAATGCAAAATACACATAATTAAGTACTTCAAAGAGTCCATGCTTCTCCCAAATTCCAAGCAAGAGACAGTAACTGTCTAGGGTTTTTTTCTATACATATATAAAACGATAGGCAACATTTCACCTCTTCCCCTCATCTCTTACCTCTTCTCTAATAAGAACTAGAGAATACTACACCTAGAATATATTAATGGTAATTCTAGATGTCCAAGAAGGGATAAAGTCCATCACCAAGATCCCCAGACTTATTTAATTACAGAATACCAAAGACTTGGTAATTCTGAAAACACTATTTGGAAATGCCAGCTTAGTTTTATTTTAATTACTTCAGACAGCCCCAAACCATAATGTTTTCTGAATGTGAAGTATGTAAACCAAATATTAAAAGAATGAACGGCAACAAACTTACTTGGGATACACTGGTTCATAAAGGTACTTGTCCCCTCTTGCAGATGTAATGTGAAAAAATAAGATGTAGCCATTTGCTGTCTGAAAGAGAAATTTTATTAGTCATAAATTAAAGAGTAAGATTATGACTGTAACCCTGAATTTTAATTTTATAAATTTTTACTTGGAAAAAATTTCACTCTTAAGAACACTCCTTTGAAGCATTAATTTAACTATGCAAATAGAAATGACTTTAGTTAACATAACCCATCTTTTAAAACTCTGCACTAATATGGCAAGTAATTATTCTAAGTTTTAAAGTAGCAATGCCATTTCATGACATTACTATACCTTTATGATAAGATGTGTAATATATTCAAAAGTTCACATAGTATCAACAGAATAACTTATTCATATATTTCAAAATCATTCTTTTGATCTCTGGTTTACTAGAAAGTACAGCCTGAGGTACAGAAGTAAAACAGCAAACATTTATTGTTTGTTTTTTTTTGAGTCGGACTCTCACTCTGTCACCCAAGTTGGAGTGCAGTGGCATGCTCACAGTCACCGCAGCCTTGACCTTCTGGGCTCAGCTGATCCTTTCACCTCAGCCTTCTAAGATGCTGGAACCACAGGCATGCAGCACCACGCCCAGCTAATTTTTTGATTTACTGTAGAGACAAGGTCTTGCCAAGTTGCCCAGGCTGGTCTTGAGCCCCTGAGCTCAGGCAATCCTCTCGCATCTGGCTCCCAAAGTGTGGGGATTACAGGTGTGTGTCACCACGTCGAACAGCAAACATTTAATTTCCAAAATTTGAACATCAGCTAGCTCATTTTTCTACTTTTACAAAATATTTTAAAAATAGAAACTGTATTAAAAACAGTGCTGTTTTACATTTATATAAATAAATAAAGTACTGTATTTAGCTATTTCAAACCAAACATTTTTAGGCATAATGGGGTGGAATGGCAATGTTTTGCCCAACTACTTTACACTAATACTGAATTCCTATCAGTTTAGAGGTAGGTGGGCATTTATCCAAAGTAGAATGAAAGAAAACCAAAGGAATTGCTCAAGATTTCAAGCTTCTTTCCAATTCTGGTTTCCTGTTTTTCGCTTAAAGGAATGACTGAGAAAACATTCAGTTTCTTTAGCAAAGCCAAGTTGTTTATTTTCTTTTTAACTGTTAACTGTACTATTTTATAATGTATTCAAAAACTGTATCTCAACATTTTAGGATAGAAAAGGGTAAAGATCATCTTTCAGATAAGATAATCTTTCTAATTCTTCATGCGCAATTTTTGTTCTTACAACTTGGAGAACATGGAAGCAAGTGGAAAATGGCTTCAAATGAAACCACAGCAAAAGTTTCACATCCATTACTCCTATACAGATTTATGACTTCAAATTTTTAAAACTCTACAGTTACTCTATATAGGCTAGAAAAGTAAACTAACATGGACTAGTACTTAAGATGAATAACATTAACTTACAAATGCCATCTGAAATATTAGTTACCGAAGGCCAGAAGTTCAACATTTTTGAGTAGCAAATGCTAATAATATAGCCAGAATTTTAGCAAGTCTTTAGAAGACTATAATGTCAGGGAGAATATGCATCACTCTGCACCAGCATTTAGAAATTTCATATATATAGCATATTAACTGAAATTTCAAATAGTAGCTTTATTTATTGTTTTGACATTCTACATACCAATCATCTTTACTAAGTATCTAGACTCTGTATGAGTACTAAATGCTACATACTTCCAGGTCTCCATGACATTTATCATTGACATTTTATAAACAGTCCTGCCTTTGAGCAATTTTAAGTTTTGATAGTAAATGATTATCCTTAAAAAGCAGCATAGTAATGTAACTATACTAAATCTGTGATTATGCAGTATTATAATGGCCCTTCTCTCGGCATTCCCAAAATAACGCAAATAAAGCATGTAACTATTGCTTAATCTGTAGGCAACAAGCCCAATACCTTCTTCTAACTGCGTACACACACAAACACACACACCCACCCCCAAAACTAAGCTAATTTTTCTAAGTAACTTGGAGTTCTTTTTCTAGTTATGGCCTCACATTTTAAATATTTGGTTTTCCTTTCTCCAAGACATATTCCTACTGGATTATGTAGCTTTTATCACAGAGGCCAAATAACAGGCAACTTAAATTAAATGACAAGTTTTCTTGCCCCTCTCTTTTGTGTAGCCATGAATTAGGGTCACAGATACATATAGATAAAGGCTATCACAGGTACACACAGATAAAGGGATAAAAGAAGAAAATCATCACTTAAATAGGATGAAACAGACTTGTTCTAGTAATACCACTTAGAATGCCAACAACTAGAAATAATAATTTAAAGGGACATTAACAATGCATCAAAAATTCAGTCGGATAGATATGAATATTGAAGCTTAACATGCAATTTGTTCAGTTGTAAATATAATAATGGTAGACTTTAAAAAGCATGCAGACTACCTCACCTAATTCCACATTTTAGAAAGAAGAATTTAAATCTGGAGGTTGTGGTTGTTGATACTGTTATCATTATTACTACTTGCTTGTGTTTTGCTTTGTTTGGGCATTTGGCAAGTTTTCCCATTTCCAAAAATTAAATATGTTTAAAATCATTTTGTGACTGATGCATGACATACATACGGTAAATGGTACTTTTCTGTAAAGAGTAAGAATTTAAATTCTACTGTCAAGAGGCAAATCAACTGTTATGCTTAATTAACGCTTGACTTGTGAGCAGCAATTCCAACACTTTCCTCTCTAATTATCCAATTCTACTGCACATGCATTCACTAGATACCACAGAATTCCAAGTCATACTACATTTCTTCCTTAGGATAGACTATTTTTATTATGAAAGAACAGATTTATGCATCTGACTCCAATAACCTGAATGATGCATCAGAAATATTTCCATATTAATTTGAGAGGCAAGGATTTGATGATTTAAAGATATATATTTAATTCCAATATACTATCACATCAGGCTTCAAGTATGGAACTAACACTTTTACATTCTTAACACTGGTCTGAAGTGGTGTTTTCTGTTTTCAATTTATTATAAATGTTCAAAATAAAAAATATATAAAATTAGTCACCCCAAATCATGCCACCCCCAAGACAATTTAACATTTTTTGAATAATCATCCAGACTTTGTACATACATACACATGAACATATTCAAGTGGAAATGATAAAAAGTTATAAATCAAAAGTATCCTGAAATATAGGTAATGAGTATCTCTTGATATGAATAATCATCACAAATTATTACTCCTAATACTATCACACTGTTTTATATCAGAGTACTAATTTAAAAAAATTAAAGCCAGACATCTGTTTCCAACCAAGATGAATTAAGTTGAAGTTGATTTGATTTCACCTGAAATCCCCTCCAAAGAAACCCAGACAAAACACTGGCATCTAGCACTGAAGGCCATCATCCTTAGGGGTTGGGAGACAACTGAGATGTTTCCCTTCTGACCCAGCGAACTGCCTTGTGAAAATTTCCAGGTCACAGGCCAGAAAAAGTCTGGCCAACTCCGATTTGAGAAAAAGAGCTGAGTGAGAGTCATGAAGAATAAGACAGCTAGAACTCATGTGACAGAGTACCAGAGTGGAGAGAACGGCACAGAGAAAGAATTCAAGAGCACCAGTAAGGACATGCATGTGAGGCAACTACTTATGGCAGAAGAAAGAACAGTCTGGGGAAGAGTGCTTGTCTGACAAGCAAGACCAAAGAAAGTCAAAATTCACAGGGTTCTGGGTATAACACTCAGGAAGGCAGTCCTCAGGTAGTCCTGTGGTAATCCTATGAAGGTATTGCCTTAGTAGCAGGGAGTAATAAGCTCAAGATTCAGCACCACTCCAACCCCACAAAACAAAGCACAAAACAAGACATGAACAGATCAAACTGTTTCCAAGTAACTTAACTGCATCCCATAACACAGTTCAGGACTATTTATAGGACCACCGAAATATCCAGCACACACAAAATAAAATCACAATGTCTGACGTCCAATCAGAGACAGGCAAAAAAATATAAGATGTAATGCAGAAACATTAACCAATCAAAGCAATCCATAACTCAATCACAGATGCTAAAATCAGCACAGAAGAACATCAATGAGGTGATATTATGAGTACAACAACAATTTTAACAACTTGGATAAGATGGACACATTCCTTGAAAGACATAAACTGTCAAAGTTCACTGAAAGGAAATAGGGACCTTGAAGAGTCTATATTTATTAAAGAAATTAAAACTGCAATTCAAATGCTTCCCATAAACAAAATTCAAGACTCAGACAGCATCAACGTAAATTCTACCAAATATTTAAGAAAGAAATATTATCGATTCAATACAAACTCTTTTAGAAAACCACAGTGGAAGAAGCACTTCCTGTTACCCCCATAACAAAACCAGATAAAGACATTATAAGAAAACTCATTAACAAATCTAAACAAAACTAAAATTAAACATTGCAACTAAGTGGGGTTTATTTAGGAATGCAGGCTTGGTTTACCATTCAAAAAGCAATAAATGTAACTCACCATATTAACAAACTAAACAAGAAAAATTATGTTAGACTTGATAAATGCCAAAAAAGCATTAGACAAAACCTAACATCCACTCCTAATTAAAAATTCTCAGTAAATTAAAAAGAGATGGGGAACTTCCACAACGTGATAAAGATCACCTATAAGATACCTATAACATCATTCTAATGGATCAAAGACTGAATGCTTTCATCATTTCAATACTGTCTAGAAAATCTAACCAAGTAAATTCAAGCAAGAAACAAACATATATAGATTGGGGGGGAAAAAAGTAAAACTGTCTTTTGACATGGTCATCTACATCAGGGGTCCCCAATGCCGGGCCCAGACCAGGACCGGTCCGTAGCCTGTTAGGAATGGGACGCACATCAGGAGGTGAGCCATGGGTGAACTGACCTCCACCTGCTGCCAGATCAGTAGTGGCATTAGATTCTCACAGAGCCATGAACCCCTTCATGCCTGATGATCCCTCCAAACTCCCTCCCAAAAAGTTGTCTTCCATGAACCCAGTTCCTGATGCCAAAAAAGCTGAAGACTGCTGGTCTACATAGAAAATCCAATGGAATCTACTAGAATGAGTTTTGCATGATTGCAGGATACAAGACCAATATAGAAAAGTCAAATGCATATCTATATAGCGATGAACAATCAGAAAATGAAATAAAAATATCAACAGCCCTAAGAATACAAGATACTTTGGGATAAATCTGGCAAAAGATATGAAATACCTGCACACTGATCACTACAAAACACTGAGATTAAAAATACTTAAACAAATGGAGAGGCATATCTTGTTCATTGTTTCAAACTTTCAATATTGATAACTGACAACCCTTCCCAAATAGAGCCACAGAGTCAATATAATTCCAGCAGACATTTTTGTATGAACCAACAAGGTGAACCTAAAATTAACATGTCAGTACAAAGGTCTACAATAGCAAAAGCAACTTTGAAAAATAACTACATTGGAAATCTCACACTATGTAATTTCAAAAATTACTGTAAATTGAGTAATCAAAACAATGCTATATTGACATTATAAAGACATACCAACAGATCAAGGAACAGCACAGAGAATTTAGAAATAAACCCACACATTTGAACATTTGATTTTTGACAAAGGTGCAAAGGATATGTGGTATAGGAGAGATAAATCTTCTCAATGAATTGTACTGGGAGAAATATGTATCAAGATGCAAAAGATGAGCCGGGCTCGGTGGCTCAGCCTGAAATCCCTCACTTGGGGAGGCTGAGGTGAGTGGATTGCCTGAGCCCGCGGGTTCGAGACCCGCCTGGGCAACTTGGCAAGACCTCATCTCTACAATAAATCAAAAAAATTAGCTGGGCATGGTAGCGCACACCTGTAGTTCCAGCTACTTGGAAGGCTGAGGCGGAAGGATCACCTGAGCCCAGCAGGTCAAGGCTGCGGTGGCTGGGAGCGGTCACTGCACTCCAGAGTCTGGGTAAGAGTGAGACTCCAACTCAAAAAAAAAAAAAAAAAAGGATGCAAAAGATGAACTTCTTAACAGTAAGAAATCAAAGAACCCAATTTTATAAATGGGCAAAAAGTCTGAACACTTTACTAAAGACGACACATGCAGAAAGTAAATAAAAGATGCTCATTAGAGAAATGCAAGTTAAAACTAAAATGAGATACCACTACACATCTATTGAATGGTTAAAGTTAAAAAAAAAAGCATACCCTATCATAAGCTGGCACAGATAGAGAGGAACAGAGACTCTCATATACTAGTAGGAATATAAAATGGTATAATTCAAGTAAATCCTTCCTTAATTAAAAAGTTAAACATACTCCTATCTCATAATCTAGCCATTCTACCCTTTTATTTACCCATGAGAAAAGGAAATATAACACAAAGAATATAAAAGAATTTCACATAGATGTTCATAGCAGTTTGTTTGTTATAGCCCCAAACTGGAAACAACTCAATTGTCCATCAATAGATGAATGGATATGTCAACTGTGGGAAATCCATAAAACAGACTACTACTCAGAATGAATTACTGATTCACAACATGGATGAATCTCAAAATAATTACGGTGAGAGAAACTAGAAAAAAATAGAACTTTATGTTGTATGATTCAATTTATATAAAACCCTAGAAAATGCAAACTAATCTGTAGTAACAGAAAGCACATCAGTCATTGGTTTTGAGAGGGGTGGGAATCATGGCAGAAGGAAAAAACTAGAGTACAAAAAAATTACAGAAAAGCATAAGGAAATTTGTGGGGAGTGACGGATCTGATCACTATTTTGATTGCAGCAAAGGTTTCAAAACGTATCAAATTTTACACTTCAAATATGTATAGTTTTTACTATAATTATCAATTATAATTATCAATAAAGCTGTTTTTTAAAAAATAAATCATAGAAATGGCTAGACTTATAGCAGAAACTTTTGCTCTCTTGAATAGCGTCTGCCATCATACAATAAAAAAGCCAGAGGAGAAAGAGGCCAACTACCAGATAGGTGACTGAGGCCATCTCAGACCACCCGGCCCCAGAGGGAGCCGCATCAGTGATCCTAGCTGAGATCAGGAAAACTGCTCTACCAAACCCAGTACAAATCACAGAACTGTGAGTAAACATGGTTGTGTTTTAGGCTGCTAAGATTTGAAAATGACACTCAATAAAAAATAAATGTGAAAAACAACAATATTAATAAAAATACTAGTATAATTCAAAGACAAGTTAAATTCCTAATAAAGAAACACTGCTTCAAACACAGGATTCTGCCTTTAAAAAAAACAAGAAAGACAAAAGTGGCTTGATGGAAAGGGACATCAGGAAAGGCTGAGGCTGCCAGGTTACAGTGATGAGGGCACAATTCAGAGAGACCCAGGTGAACCACACAACATATACTTGCCTTCAGCAGCTTGGTCACATCAAGCCAAAAGGAAAAAAATGAGACGAATAAATACTGTGTACAGCACTATATTTCTCTGCAACTCACTATGCCCCACTCTCTCAGAATACTCTGGTTCTAGCCATTATTTGGTGGTAATATATTAATATACTGGGACCAAAAAAATATCAATAAACCAACAGGACTTCGTTGTTACACAGGCACCTTTCTTTCCCTTATTCAAAATAAGTGATCTTCTATTCATGCTATAGCAACTCTCGTGTTGTGGCAGGACAGTCTATAATTCCGTTTAGCTGAGAGTGAAGGGGAATATTAGGGGAAGCAGTGGGAAACAGAGGTGGAATGGTAGACTGGGGCCAGATCGCAGGAGGCCTTCGACACTAGGGCTAAGCAGTTTGGGACACATTTGTAGACAATGGGAAGCCACTAAGAGGCTTGAAAGTAGGAATATTTTAAGAGGTGTGAATTCCCTCTGCCCATTTCAAGTGGGGAAAAAACTAGCTGAAAGATTTCGAGTTCTAGACAAGATATAAAAAGGCCTGTGCCTGTACCAATTAATTTTTTAAAAGTGTGGGGCCTGTACTAAAGTAATGGCAATGGAAATAAAGAGAACAGTTTGGCAGTAAACTGAAGACAGGACTTAGCAACTGACTGGTGATTGGGTGGGAAGACAGAACCAAAGGACTCGAGGGTTTTTTCCCATCACAGCAAAGCACTGTTGCCATAAAAATACTTACATATATGCCTTTAAAACCTGGTGCTACTACCTGTGAGTCCTAGAAAGGCACAGTACTTAAAGTTCATTTTAATGTTCCTTGTGCCTGCAGGAAGACTTCAGAGATAATTATGGCCTGGTATCATGTCTACTAAAGTCTACTTCTGATACGCAAAGTAAATGACCTCCACTTCTGATATTCACAGTAAATAGCCCAAGCACTATGGATCAGTTTTTAAAACAGCAAAGATTTTCTTTCTTCACACTCTATTGAAAAATTGCAGTAAGATTTCCGTATAAGATACAAGTTGGTATGGTGGCAGCTATGGTTCTATTAGTGATACAGAAATAGAATTTTTCTATTACTGACATGTCAGAGCACACGACAGCAATATTTGTGTGGGGGAGGTCAGACAGTAAGAAAATTACATGGCAGTGGCTGCTTTGGCCTTGACTTAATTCGCAGAAATAAAGTTATGCTTATTTTTCTACAGGTTATAAAGTTGTCCGTCTTTCCCTACACATTCTAGTGACTTTTTCTAAGACCAAGTTTCAAAGTCTCCTCTAGATTCAGTTTTATTCCATTCCACAGTAGCTAGTAAAATTAAGATAGGGAAAGGCAGTAGAAAAGAACTGGTACTTTGGAACTCCAGAAGCAGGTTTTGCGGATTAGAATGCCATCATTAGCCACGTGACCTTAAGCACATAGAAGCCATGTAATCTTGGGCAGGGTACTTAATCTCTGTACCTTACTTTGCTGAGTATATCATGAGAATAATAAAAGTACCTACCTTTAGAAGGTGTTATGAAGAATTAATTTGAATACATGTAAAGCACTTACAATAGGGCCTAACACATAAACACTCCCCCAAATGTACTACTATACTAACTAAATTTTGAAATAGATAATTCACATTCAATATTTTCATAAGAGGCTAAGAAAACATATAATACATAATAGAAGAATCATTAAAATCAGTAAAGTTTCAGAATTTCACTAAACTTTGGTTACTTAGAGAGTTCACTTATCCAATACTTATTCTATGATAATGTACATTTTCTTAAACATTATTTTTAAATACGCCTCAAGAGATTATCTTTTAGTACAAATGGTTGCTTGCGAAGACAGGAGTGAACGCCTTATGGAACAGATGATACAAAGCTAAATCAGTGACTTTCTAAACTATTACAAAATAACTAATGGTTCTCCATCTGTATTATTTCACACCATAATGAGCAAAATGAAAATAAAAATAACCTATTTGCAGGCAGAGGTCAAAACAAAAACCCTGAACAATGGTATAAATGATTTTCTTTACATTCGTTTCTGGATTCTGGGAAGACAGACGCTCAGTCAACATTCCTAACTCCCAATGACCTCGAGGCTGTTGTCAGAGCCATCAAGATCTCCTCAGTTATTTAGAGGAAGAAGAGGTGCTGAGAGACCAGGCAGAAGGAAAGGTTTGCTCTGCCACTCCTTGAGGCAGTGGGCCTCAAATTGGGAGTCCTGAGCTCCCCAATGAGCTTGAAAAGCAGAATCCTTTGGCTCCCCCTCAGAAAACGGCTGAAGGTGTCTGCTCCTGGAAGTGGACACTAGCAGGGCTCCCCATGGAACTCTGCTGACTTACACGGCTTTGAGCAGAGGCTGCACTAAACGGACTGAACTGCTGCCAGACCTCACGGACTGAAAGCCTTAGGCTTAAGGTCCTTCCACTCAGACAATGCCCGAGTGGGGACTCGCCCCAAGCCTCAACAGAGGAGATGCGTGTGAGCTTGCCTGCCCCTGCAAGCTACCATTTTATCCAGCATCTGTTGGTTTGCATTGCCCGAGACCCACACAAAAGCCTGACCTCTATACACAGATGGCTAATGAAAAACCACTTGAGGGAGCACACTAACTTGACGATGGAAGACCACACCAAATAAGTAAAATATCTGGCTCCTATGGGTGAGCCACATGAGACAGAAGAGTGAAAGTCAGTCAAGAAAAAAGCAGACTATGATCAGCTGCTCATCCTCTAGCCTGGCCCAGATGAGGTCTTATCACCCTGGCCTGTCTTCAGCAATAAGACAGGTAGAACCAGAAATCCTCGTCATCGCTGATACTTCCTCTTCATACTTTTCCATCCACTGACTCCCACACCGCGTCTTGGCTGTCAATTCCCAGCTGCCCATACTGTATTCAGAGTTGAGCCCCATCTCTCACTCTCAAAGCAAGACACTATCATGGTAGCCCTGAATAAAATCTTCCTTACCATGTTTCATGAAGTCTTATTTAATAAATTTTTTATTCGTCACCAATTTTACCCTCAAGATATCTGCTGAATGCTGATGTCACATGGGCAAGATGAAGCTTAATGCTAAAAGACAGAACCAAATCTCCTAGAGTGTGAACCAGAGGTAAACTGAATGTTAACAAACTTTCACAGCAATCCTAATGCAACTCAATCCATGACAAGACGAAAATAATCAGTCCCTAATCCAAATATTGAATGGGGGGGGGTCTCTAAGGAAATGCCTAAAATATTCATTCCAAACTCATGTTAGTAAGTACAAAACGTACAAAGATGTTGACAATTATATAAAGGAACAGAGATGTATAGGAACTGAGTGTGTGTATACTACTGAAAATAACTGGTACTGCTCAAACTAGATTGTTATAGTAAGCTTAAAACATTAATTCTAATGCCCACTGTAGACAATAAGAAAATAACTTTAAAACACACACACACACACACACACAAGAAAATCAAAATGGTACACTACAATAAGACACAGAACTGAAGGACAAAAAATTAGACAAAAGGAGACAAACTGCTAAATGGCAGAAGTAAGTTCTTTACCAGTAATCGCATTAGATGCAAATGGTTTAAACCTCCTATTAGAACAAACCAACAAAAACAACAAAAACCATGCAGGATCCATTTACTTAAGGGCTGTCCACAGAGACTCGCTTCATATGCAGGGGCACAAAGAGGTTGAGAGTAAGAAAATGAAGAAAGGTATTCCATGCAAACAGCAGCCAAAAGAGCAGGGTGGGTATATTATCGTCAAGAAGAAAACTTAAGTAAAAAAGGTTCCAAAAGACAATGAGGGACACGACACATGGCAACAAGCGCAATACGACAACTAGATGTGATAATCGTAAACATACACACACCCAACAAGGAGATCTAAAATACATAAAGCAAGACTTAACAGAACAGGAAGGAGAAACAGTTACACAATGACAGTGCGAGACTCCAACACTCAGCTCTTAATAATAAACAGAAAACCAGAGAGCCAGTAAGCAGGACCAGTGAGAAGACGGGGCATATTCGCCCTCTCCCATCCTGGCTGAGTTATCCGGGTGCTGATCGCTGGCTACCACCGAGAGCTGCCACCTCCTCCCCCACCCTTTGGGGAGGCCGCCTCCAGCGACTTGAAACAGGCACTATGCCACCAAGTGGGTGTCTGCCACCGGGCAGTCTGTCTGTGTGCCAAAGCCAGCCCTGTGTAGCACTGTCTCCGATGCCAAAACAGGTGCCAGCAGAGTGACCAGGCTGCCCAGAGCCCTTCCCGCTGCACCCGCCAGCCCCTTATTCGGCTCACTCCTGTCAGTCGTGGCCCTGCCAGCAAACAGGGCTCTTAGCTGAACACCACACAAGCTCCATCAAGCAGACAGGCTGCTGGGTCCACGAAGCTGGCTCTCTACTGCCCCCTACAGGCCTACAGCCTGAACTACAACACATGATTGGAAGGAGAACAAAGATAAAAATAGCCTCAGATGGCCAGTGAAAAAACTCTGGCAACACCAAAAAACAGTGCTGCACCACCACACACGATTGCACCAGCCCCCAAGTGATGGGACAATTACAGAATGAAAGGTCCATAGTGACAGACAGAATTCAAAATACGGATGGCAAAGAAACTCTTCAAGATCAAAGGGAAAGTGGACTCCCATATCAGAAAGGCCATGAAAACAAGTGGAGATCTGAAAGCTGAAATGAAATTTTGAAAAAGAACCAAACCAAACTCCTGGAAATAAAGAACTTGCTTCAAGAATTTCAAATCACAACTACAACCCTGACCAAGAAGAGGAAAGAATTTCAGAGCTTGAAGACCAATCCCTAGAAGCAACACAGGCAGATAAAAATAAATATAAAAGAATGAACAAGTCTTTCAAGAGGTATGGGATTATGTAAAGAGGCCAAATCTACATCTGATCAACATTCCTGAAAGACAAAACGGGAGCACTTTAGAGTTAGTAGTTGCAGACACAATCCATGAAAATTTCCCCCAGCTGTCTAGAGATGTCAACATGCAGATACAGAACATCCAGAGAACCCTTGCGAGATACTAGATGAGCTGGTCATCTCTAAGGCACACTGTTGTTAGATTATCAAAGAGTAGCGCGCGCACACACACACACACACACACACAGTACAGACAGCCAGAGAGAAGGATCAGAACACCTACCAGGGAAACCCATTACAGTAACAGCAGAGCCTTCAGAAGAAACTTTGCAAGCCAGAAGAGAGTAGGGGCCCATTTAAAATATTCTTAGAGAAATGCCAGCCAAGAATCTCCTACCTCATCAAGCTAAGTTTCATAAATGAAGGTGAAATTGAGTTCTTCCCAGACAAGCAAGCATTAAGGGGGTTCATCACCCTGAAACGGGCCTTATAAGATATGCTTAAGGGAGTTATATTCATGGAAACAGAAGAAAGACACTACCTACCGCAAAATCAAAAGTAAATGCAGAGCTTACAGATCATATAAATTACCCACAAAACTGGGATAATTAAGCAACTCATAACATTATGACGGGAACAAACCCTCACATATCCATACTAACCCTGAATGTAAGCACCATTAATGACCCCACTAAAGTGACACAGAGTAGCAAACTGGATTAAAGAACAAGACCTGGCCGGGCTCGATGGCTCAGCCTGTAATTCCAGCGCTTTGGGAGGCCGAAGTGAGTGGATTGCCCAAGCCCACGGGTTCGAGACCCTCCCAGGCAACTTGGCGAGACCTCATCTCTACGATAAATTTTAAAAAAAAATCAGCTGGGCGGGGTAGCATGTGCCTGTAATTCCGGCTACTCGGAAGGCTGAGGCGGAAGGATCGCCAGAGCCCAGCGGGTCAAGGGTGCGGTGGCCAGGAGCATGCCATTGCACTCCAGCCTGGGCGACGGAGTGAGACTCCAACTCAAAAAAAAAAGAACAAGACCCATCCTTTTGTTGTCTCTAGGAGACACATCTCACCTCCAGTGACACCCACAGGCTCAAGGTAAAGGAATGGACAAAGATCTACTATACAAATTGAAAACAAAAAAGAAAGAGGGTTGCTATCCTTATATCAGATAAAACAGCCTTTAATCCGATAAAAATAAAAAAGAACATTGAAGGGCACTACATAATGATAAAAGGCTCAACACAACAGCAAGAATTACCTATTTTAAATACATACATACCCATCATAGGAGCACATTGATTTATAAAACTACTGCTGCTTAGTCTGAGAGAGGGCACAGATAGTCACACCTTAATTGTGGGAGACCTCAACACCCCCATTAACATCTCTAGACAAACCATTGAGGCAGAAAACAAATACTGAACTTAAATTTGATGCTCAACTAATTAGAGCTAACAGACACACAGAACACTTAATCCAAGATCGACCACATACTTAGTCATAAATCAGCCTTGAATAAATACCAAAAGATAGAAGTCATACCAAGCACCTATTCTGATCACAGAAGAATAAAACTAGAAATCAGCACCAGGAAGCATCCTCAAAAACACATAAATTCATGAAAATTAAACAACTTGCTCCTGAACGATTTTTGGGGAAACAACAAAATCAGATTTAAAAAAAAAAACTTATTTGAAACAAATGAAAATGAGGACCAACGTATCAAAAACTCTGGGACACTGCAAAAGCACTGCTGGGAGGAAAACTTATTACACTGCAAGCCCACATCAAGAAAGTAGAAAGATCTAAAATTAACAATCTAAAATCTCACCTAAGGGAAGTAGAAGAACAGGAACAAACTAAAACCATCACTAGCAGAAGAAAATAAATAATCAAAATAAGAGCAGAAACAAATGCAATTGAGACCAGAACTCCGTACAAAGGATCAAGCATATGGTTCTCTGAACAGCCAAAAAAAAAGACTGACAGACCCTGGCTCAAATAACAAAGAAGAAAGAGAGAAAATCCAAGTAAATATACTCAGAAATGAACATCACAACCAACCCAGAAGAGATACAAAGCATCACCAGACATCGCTATAAACATCTGTATGTATGCAAATGGAATCACACAACCTCCCAAGACTGGAATAGTTAGTAGTTAAAACCCTGAACAGACCAGTAACAAGCTGTGAAATTGAATCAGTAATTAAAAAAAAACTTACCCACAAAAATAGAGACATTAATGGCATATAATTGAGAATCCAGAAACAAAATACCTCATCTTTGACAAAGCTGACAAAAACAAACTGGGGAAAAGGATACCCTATTTAGCAAATGGTGTTGGGAAAACTGGCTAAACACACACAGAAGAATGAAATGGACCCCTTCCTGCCACCATATACTCAAAATGAATTAACAACTTTAACATAAGACCTCAAACTATAAACATTCTAGAAGAAAATATAGGAAAAATTCTCCTGGGCATTGGCCTAGGCAATGAATTCATGACTAAAACCTCAAAAGCAAAAGCAGCAACAGATAAAATTGGAAGGCTGAGCCAGGCTTGGTGCCTCAGCCTGTAATCCCTCGCTTGGGGAGGCTGAGGTGAGTGGATTGCCTGAGCCCGTGGGTTCAAGACCCGCCTGGGCAACTTGGCAAGACCTCATCTCTACAATAAATCAAAAATTAGCTGGGCGTGGTAGCGCACACCTGTAGTTCCAGCTGCTTGGAAGGATCGCCGGAGTCCAGCAAGTCGAGGCTGCAGTGGCCGGGAACAGCCACTGCACTCCAGTCTGGGCGACAGAGTGAGGCTCCAACTCAAAAAAAAAAAAAAAAAAAAAAAAAAAAATTGGAAGGCAGGACATAATCAAAATTAAGAGTTTCTGCACAGTAAAAAAAAAATAAACAAATGAGTTAAAAGACAACAAACAGGAGGGGCGAAAAAAACTGCA
>CAUYQG010092101.1:0-26533 GCA_963574415.1 Tarsius wallacei
ATTTCAGAAGGACCGCAGATTTCACTATTTTCCACTGAAATATAGTGATTCCAATAAATCACCGGGTGTGGTGGCTCACACCTGCAATCTCAGCACTTTGGGAGGCCAAGATGGAAGGATTGCTTGAGCCCAGAAGTTTAACACCAGCCTAGATAATATATTTAGACCTCGTCTCTATTTAAAAGAGAGACAGAGAGAGATTGATTGATTCAGAGATTCCAATTTCAAAATATGACTTAAAAAAATAAAAGAGTAAATGCAAACAACACTATCACACTGTCAGGCTCGAAAATATCATTTTATGGGATAAATCTCCTTAAATAAGGACAATGGCAGTTCTGGGTTAAACCACTCCTCACCAGCCTGAGAACAAGTCTCCATCATCACAATCAACTCAACTGGTGATTGGGAATTTGTTCAGGGCAACAGGCAATGTGCTGACCAGGCACCGTTAGGCACCCTGCAAACATCATGACAATCTCTCGCCACCCCCCCCATTTCCTCCCTCCTGACATTTTTTTCTTTTCTTTTTCAATTGGAGTCTCACTCCATCACTCAGGCTGGAGTGCAGTGGCACACTCACAGCCACCCCAGCGTTGACCTGCTGGGCTCCAGCAATCCTTCTGTCTCAGCCTTCCAAGTAGGCAGAACTACAGACGCGCACTACCACGCCCAGCTATTTTAAAATTTTTATTGAAGAGACGAGGTCTCACCAAGTTGCCCTGGCTGGTCTCAAACCCGCGGGCTCGCCTCGGCCTCCCAAAGTGCTGGGATTACAGGCCGAGCCATCGAGCCCGGCCCTGACATTTTTCCCCAAGAACTTCATCGCCCACTCCGAAAGCAAAGGAACAAGGAAGACAGGAACATTAGAACCAGTGAGTGGACTTGGTTACCAAAAAGAACACTGACAAAAGTCTGAAAGAAGCAAGAGGACAGAACCCAAAATGAAATGTGTAGATCTTGAAATCATTGACTTCTAGCGACAGAAGAGGTCTCTGAAACCTTCTTCTCCAAATGACTGTCATAGACAAGAAAACAGAAGCCCGGAGAGGTCATGAGGTGTCCAAGTTCTGCAGCTGGTATGGCGTCACTGGGGCTGGAACCCAAATATCCATTCCAGAACTCTGGTTTCTACTAATCCTGCTAGTGGAACAATTCACATCTCTCCCTATGTAACCAATTCTCTGTGATTGGGAACAAGGGACTCCCCAAGGCTTCAGAATTCAGGGCCAGCTCTTTGAATCTCTGGATAAGAACACAGAAAGGCAAGAGATGCCAAGAAACAACTTCTCTCCCTGCGGAGTGCCTCAAGATCTGGTCCCTCACTGATCATTCCCCCCCTCCTCCTACTGCCTTCCTTGCTAACTCTACTCCAGCCACAACGGCCCCACTCTCACCTCCAATAAGATCCTCCCAATCTTAGGGCCTGGACGTCAGCAGGCCCTTATTTGGTTTCTTCCTTCCCTAGATTTCTTCCTGGCTCACTCTTTTTCATCACTCAGGGCTCTGTTCAAGTGCACGTCCTCCAGGGAGCCCTTCCTCCCCATCCTAACCAACTCTTCCTATCGCATACCCAGGTACCCTGTGTTCCAAGCCATGTAGGCATTGAAAGGAAGGGCTGAAACTTGGCCTTGTTGACCACGGTATCTCCAATCCTAGACCCTGATCACGGTCCACACACGTTTTTAGAATGATTAAATGAATGAATGTACAAAAGACAAAGGAAAGATAAACCCGCATAAGTGGCAGCTCTGCAACTTGGTACGGGGCTGGGAAATCCTTTCATTTACACTGTTTAAAAATTGAAGGGAAAAGACAGAAAATCTCTTGGCTCCTATCCAAAGCTTATCTCCTAGGCACTTCTGATAAAAGGTCATTGCCAATAAGACAAAAATACCCCACTCAAGATCCTCAAGAATTCAAGATCAAGTCAGAATATATCTCAAGGTTCACCTTCTGCCAGCAGGAGCCCTGCAGGGCTGAATTTTTGGGCATGTGAATGATACATTGTTTCATGGAAACATTTTCCAAGATTCCTTTCCAAATTCAACTCCGTGGTCCTTTTTCGCTAAAGGGCAAAACACTAACCTGTTTCCAAGCTATTTAGTAATATTTTGGCACAGATAATCCAGTGAAGAGAATTGTTTGTATAGAACAGAGAGAGCGTTAATAACAGGGTGCCCTAACCTACCCCTCTTCCTAAGCTCTTAACCTATATATGACGACCCAGCTATTCACACTTAATTCTTACCAGATGGCTGTTTTATTGCAGCCCAAAGACTCAGCTCCAATATGATTAAGTCAACAAGCAACACTGGGAGCAATATTGAAGTCCACATTTAAGAAAAGCAAAAAGGTTGAGATCATCTAAACGGGAACAGGAGCACAGGGGACACACCATTCGCTGTATCTTTGTTACCTTTGGCAAATTCTCAAGGTTAGGGGAGTCAGGACTGCCAGCGCCTAGTACCGTGCCTGACACGTAACAGGTGCTTAGTAAATAATGATTGAATGATTGGATAAATGTCTAAACCTCGGAAAAACCCACCCTGCCCACAAGTACCCACGTCAACCCTGTCTAAAGGAGGTGTGCTGTGAATTCAAGCTTGGGTTCTACAATGAAGTCCTAGCTCGTGGCCTTGGGTAGGATGTTTAGACTCTCTTAGCCTCAATTTCCCCCTCTGTAAGACAGAGCTAACAACGTCACTCGTACAATGGTGTTGAGAAGACCGAATCCATGCTAGGTTTGGAAATTCTCTGGAAAGAAGCTTACCAGTGTTTGACTTTGACCCTGATCAGTGTGGTGCCATTACCTCCTGCCTACAAGTCCCTGGATTCTGAAGCATGATAACAAATTGGTGACAGCTGTACACATGACTCTAAGACCACTTGGCTTCCTAGTGAGGAACTAACAATCTATTTGCCATGTTTTTCCCCCTCCTTTTCCTTTGGGATTTGGAGCTCATTAGAGACCAGGCCTGAGAGACACAGCGGTGGGCAGTACAAATGCAATCATCTGCACCACTTCCGGCTCCATCCTCACCCGTCACTCCTGGCCAGGCACTGCTACCCTAGGCAGACGTGGGTCTTGCTCTCCAAATTGCATTGCAGTTTTGGGGACTTTGGAATCCAACATCGAAAGGCCCTGAGAATACCACATGCATTCCACAACTGACCCCAACACCCACCTGCTGTGAGGGAACCCCAAGTCTCTCAACAGAAACTCGACCACGTGAGCTCTCTGCTTTTTCTCCCTGGACCATGCCTTTCGGAGACATAGGAACACAGGAAGTACGCAAGCGACGCACTGCTCCCGAGGCAGCTGGTCACCAGATTGTGAGGTAGGGCTAGACGTTCCTCCCAATCTGTAGCTGGGAAGTTTGGGGACACACCTTTATCTTGAGAGGCCTATCCAAATGGTTCCGTCCAGCGTTAAAGAGGATGACAACTCATCCAGCCTTGAAGATCTGCGGGGTAACAGCGGAACAGCCATTCTCTCAGCATAAACACCAACAGGCAAAACCATCAGACACAAGCTTCCACAGCTGCCAAGGTACTTGCTGTCCTCGACATAGTTCATACTCAATTCGGCTCTATTTTATTTACCAGACTCCTCCTCTAGTCTTGGAAAATTCTCCTTCCAGCCCTCCGCCAAACCACATCCCTATTTCGAACCTCTCCAAATTCTCACCTCCAAAACGCAGTGCCAGGCAAGCACACCTGGCTCCAATTACTCTAACAACTTGCCTGCCCCAGTCCCAGAGCCTTCCAACATGCCTGATTACTTAGCACTTATGTGTTTATCTCAGCCCAGCTGTGGTAGATTAAGTCTATTTGGTTAGGTTTCTATTGTGTGTGTTGAGGGCAATGAGACGTTTCTACACCTCGGTCCTTTCTGTTTACAGGTGCTGCTCTTTGTCCCTGGATGCACAGTGATCGTGAGCTCTGAAGGTGCCTCCTTCCTCACTCCCACAATGCTTTGCACATGTGCCCAGTCCATGAAGGCTGCTGCCACTGGCCTTCCAACTGCCTGGTTCTAATTTAGCTGGGGAGGCGCCTCCACTCAGCAAACTGAGATAATTGGTTCCTCTTCTGTATTTCAGTAAATAGAAGAGGGGGGAGAAAGATTCTTGTGTGTATTCTGTTCTGATGAAACAGCAGAGCTCTTTGGAAAAATCATGACATTTTTACTGTGCAAGGCAATAAGGTATAAGCAGTGAAACGCAAAAGCATTTTCCCAAGTATTTAGAGGCCAGATTTGCCCCCAGATCTGTAAATCCCACTTAATCTAGGTTTTAAAAAAAACATATAAGACATCACACACCCTTAGTTTACATTTCAGTTATTACATGGCTCCTTATGGACTGTATGTTGAGGATTTCTTTAAGGATATTTTCTAGTTTAACAATGCCAGAAACACTTTTGGCTCTAATTTTTAATTAGCATTTTATACTAAATGCAAGTTACGCTGTTTTTCATACTGGAGGCCTGGGATAACTGCATTACAGAATATCTTTAGCCAGGTGTGGTGGTGAGTACCTGTAGTCCTAGCTACTTGGAAGACTGAGGCAGGAGGATTGCTGGAGTCCAGGAGTTCAAGGCTACAGTGAGCCATAATTATGCCACTGCACTTCAGCCCGAGTGACAGAACAAGACTCCGTCTCTTAAAAAGTCCTTAATTAAGCCGGGCTCGGTGGCTCAGCCTGTAATCCCGCACCTTTGGGAGGCTGAGGTGAGTGGATTGCCTGAGCCCGCGGGTTCGAGACCCACCTGGGCAAGCGAGACCTCATCTCTACAATAAATCAAAAAACCAGCCGGGCGTGGTAGCGCGCGCCTGTAGTTCAAGCTACTCAGAAGGCTGAGGCGGAAGGATCGCCGGAGCCCAGCAGGTCGAGGCTGCGGTGGCCGGGAGTGGCCGCTGCACTCCAGTCTGGGCGACAGAGTGAGACTCCAACTCAAAAAAAAGTCCTTAAATATCAATGTAGCTTCAAAAAACAATAGCACTGAAATAAATAGTAGAGTTCAATCTTCCCAATTTCTTTATATTGACAAAAAAGGAAACTGAGACCCAAGTGGGTCTAAACACTTGCTCAACTTTAAACAAAAAGACCATGATAGATGGAAGATCAAGTCCTGTATTGAATGACAACCCAGCCGGGCTCAGTGGCTCAGCCTGTAATCCCAGCACTTTGGGAGGCTGAGGTGAGTGGATTGCCTGAGCCCATGGGTTCGAGACCCGCCTGGGCAACTTGGCGAGGCCTCATCTCTACAATAAATCAAAAAATTAGCCGGGTGTGGTAGCGTGCACCTGTGGTTCCAGCTACTTGGAAGGCTGAGTGGAAGGATCGCCGGAGCCCAGCAGGTCGAGGCTGCGGTGGCCGGGAGCGGTCACTGCACCTGCACTCCAGTCTGGGTGACAGAGTGAGACTCCAACTCAAAAAAAAAAAAAAAAAAATGACAACCCAATGCTGTCTTCCACACCTTGAAACCTTGGTTTCAGAAACATTACTTCATGCCTGAACCATACACACCAATACCAATGACCAGGTCTTCCAAAAAATAGAATACAAGAAATTTCCAAATACAATTTTCTAGCCTGAAACTATTTGCTACAGTTAAGCTGTTACACCAACATATTCACTCGTTCATTCAAACACTTATTTCACAAATATTTATTGAATGCTTGCTGATTACTGGGCACTGTTGTAACTGCTAGAGATATCAGTGAACAAAATAAAACATCTATCCTCATGGATATTGAAACAGACAGACAATAAACATCATTAAAATAAATGAATATCAGGTGGTGATATTTTTTCTTGAGTTGGAGTCTCACACTGTTACCCAGGCTGGAGTGGAGTGGACTGCAGTGGCATGATCATGACTACCACAGCCTTGACCTGCTGGGCTCAGGCGATCCTTCTGCCTCAACCTTCCAAGTGGCTGGAACCATGGGCACAAACCACCACACCCGGCTAGTTTTTTGATTTATTGTAGAGATGAGGTCTCGCCAAGTTGCCCAGGCTGGTCTCGAACCCCTGGGCTTAGGCAATCCTCTCATCTCTGCCTCCCAACGTGCTGAGATTACTGACGTGATCCATGAAGCCTGGCCACATTCACAGGTTTTGAGGGTTAGAATATGAACATATCTTTGAGGGCCATTATTGAGCCTACCACCTTCAGGAATCCCACACATAAGAATGCTAAAACCCACAGGTGTGGCTAAAGACCGAGCAAATCTTTTCCCTCTTTGACATGAGAATTTGATCTTCTGTGAACTCTCAGTTCTGATCGGCAAGGCAATATTGAACTAGAAAAATTGAAAATACCTGATAGGAAATGATATTTGGGGGCTTCCCTCAGAGCAGTGACTTGTAAACTAGGCACATTTATAAGAGTAAGTTCTATGGACTATTGCTATAGCACTCAGTTGTCTACTAACCCCTGCGAGGGTCAGAGGCTTTTAAACTAGGGCACTACACACACACATACACACACACACACACACACACACACACACACTCATTTATCTCTATGTATGTGTATGTTTGCATCTGAGCTATCAACTAAAGACCTCTGGGGGCTACTATCGGGTAGACAGTCACAAGTCACCCAACGAAGATGAACACCTTGCTGCTATGCTGTGAGTCGGGGTCCTCGTCCTGGATTCTTTTGAGTAGAATGAAGCCACCTAGGGCCTGTGATAGTCTCTTAGGTCTGAATGTTTGCTTGAACCCAAGAAGACACCTGGCATGAACATGTTGCCATGTGTAACACAAATATCATTTTGGTTAATGATTTCCATTTCTTCCTACACTAAACCCTTCACCCCAGTTATTCATACCAGCAGAGAAATGGGATGGACCATGAGTTTCATCTGTTCACACGCCTGCGGTCTTGCTCACAAGCAGCAAAATGGCAAAACGGGGCAAAAGAAAAACTTGGAAAATAAAAACGAGTAAATTCACAAAAACCAAGTTGCCTGTTCCCTTGCGGAGGGGAAGTGGGTAGCGCCAACAGCTGAGTATGTCATGCTGCCTGCATTAGGCCTTCCAGAGTCCCCTTTTGCAGAATTAAATGCAAAATCCCCAACCCACAACCCTGCTGGAAATGTACAAGTAGGCTCATTACTCAGAGCCAAGATAAAGGATAAATCTTTATGAGTACCGTAAGTATGAGTCATAAAAAATAGGAAACACATGTAGGACCATACGTCCACAGCACCAAGCCCAGGAAAGTGTTTAGGAAATGTATGTAGGAACACATGGCAAAAAGTTGCCCTTGTTCATTGCTCCAAAACACAACAATAACGACAACAATGTCAACAAAAAGCCAGAGAGTCAAGGGTCCATATCACTGTGGCCTCTAATAAACACAGGTCATTTCCATATTTGGAAATAGGCTGAGCTTTTTTTTTTTTAAAATGCAAATGGAAGGAGAACTGAATCAAGAAAAAGTAACTTGGAGCAGGCTTTGAAAGATTTTATGATTTGGGAAATTTGAACCGCTTCCAACTAAAATACTGGGAATTAGATCTTAACGGCATTAAAAATGAACAAGAAAGAGGCTTTTAGAAAATACTTGTTCACAATGGTAATATTACCATTTCATTTAGATTCCCACTATCTTAACAACCAGTGGTGATGGGGGGAAAAGAGGGAAATCTTCAAACCTTATGAAAGCAGGAAACAAAAATAAACCAGCACGTTCACTGCCAACACCCGAGAGCAATACAGGCCAGCGTGAAAGCCCTCGCAGGGATGAGGGGCTCACAGGAAAAACTCACAGCAGGGGAGAGGCAGAGCCCCCTGGTCAACTGTACCAGATGAAAATTTTGGGGGTAGGGGGTGTTCCAAATACAAGGGAGGGTAGGCTAGGCGCAGTGGCGCATGCCTGTAATCTCAACACTTTGGGAGGCAGAGGTGGGAGGATCACTTTGAGCCCAGGAGTTTGAGACCAGCTTAGGCAACATCGCAAGACTTCGTCTCTACAGAAAAAACAAAAAATAAAAAAAATTAGCCGGGCACGGTGGTGCATGCCTGTAGTCCCAGCTGCTCTGGAGGCTGAGGTGGGTAGAACACCTGGGATTGAGGCTGCAGCGAGCTGTGACTGTGCCACTGCACTCTTGTCTGGGTGTCAGAGTGGGACCCCAACTCAAAAAAAAAAAAACATAAGGGAGGGTGATTGGACCCCAAAAGTCCTCTGGGGCCAGATGACTGAGGCCAAATGCATCATCATTGGAAATGAAGCTCTTCGTTTGCCTTTGATTTTGGAAGGTTCTAAAACTCAGAGCTCAGCACGGCAAGCAAAGGGGACAACCTAAATACCCACAGGCCTCACACCAAAGCGTGTGTGCCCACACCGACCTTGGCTCCCTCGGCCTCGGGCCTCCACCTCTCCAGAAACCACAACTTCCCAAGGAGGGCGTCACTCACACACCCACTGACTTGAGGTTGAGAGGAGTGGAGGAGGGGGGTGTATAAAGGATTTATTTTAACTTCATTAAGTGTTAAATTTACCTAAGACTCCAGGAAAGTCAATGCTCTTTAGATAACCCTCAATATAACGTCCACCTCCCCCGCCCAAAACCCGACTGGCGGCCATTAAGACCCCAGGAGCATGGCCAGAGCTGAGACATAAAAAGTTTACGTTCTCTCTACCTTTCGCTTCCCAGTCTTCTCTCTCCGCTGCTTTGCTCCTCTGGCCAAAGCACCTGGGTAAGTGCTCACATCACTGCAGTGAGGCCACACTTACGAGGGGGGAGGCCTCGCCCCTTAAGTAGACTTCAAGGCAGCTTCCATGTCAACTGGCACACATGTATTGAGTACCTACCCAGTGGTAAACTCAGTGCTGGGCACATGGAAGCCACAGTCGCATCATCAACCTGCTGTAGGGAGTTCAGCAAGAATCAGTTGTGTGTACACAGGTATCAACAGATAGAAATGAAGTTCCAACATGCACAACGTGAGGTTGAGGTCCCAGGCAAGCGAGATTCATGGCAGTGATCCTAGATCCTAAAGCTGGCTCTGTCCTTGGTTCACAGTTAGAACCGGTGACATCGAAACTAGTCTCTCTTCGGCAGGACTCGGTCACTCAGCCTGTAATCCCAGCACTTTGGGAGGTGGAGGTGAGTGGATTGCCTGAGCCCGTGGGTTCGAGACCAGCCCGGGCAACCTGGCGAGACCTCGTCTCTACAATAAGTCAAGAATTAGCCGGGCGTGGTAGTGCGCGCCTGTAGCTCCAGCTACTTGGAAGGCTGAGGCGGAAGGATTGCCGGAGCCCGGCAGATCGCCCAGCCTGGGCGATGGAGTGAGACTTCAACTCAAAATCAATCAATCAATCAATCAATCAATCAATCAAATAAACTAGTCTCTCTTCAAAAGAAGCCAAATCAAGCCTGCAATTTGCCCCTCCTCCTCCAAGATACGTAACAATTGTACGTTCAGCTGAAGGACCCTAGTTCAAGTGAAAAATGCCATAAATCCAGAGGATGCCCAAAAAATGTATACACATTTTAAGGAAGGAAAAAAACTATTAAAATTGTAATGTTCAATATATAACGGTAACTAAAGATGAATACAAGTCACATTTGACTTCTGCAATTACAAGAAGTGCTCAGAATGGTTACCATCAGTATCCAGATGCTTCTGATTATGGCAAACTAAAAGTAATGCATAGATAACATCTCTTAAAATGTATACACTTTCTTTTTGGCTTCCCTGGCAAAAAGCATTTTTTTTAAATTTAATAATTTTTAATTTTAAGTCATTCATTCTATGGTAAATATAAAGCATTATTGCAGTGTCTTGGACTAGACTCTATCTATCTAATATCTAGGCCTTGATATTTTAGCCATTCAGACCCAGGCAAGAAGCTCAGAGAAAAGGACCATTTCAATTAGCCAAGAGTCTAGCTGCAGTGTCCAGGCGGGCTAGGAAGGAAAGCACAGAGCACTCCACTGCCATAAAGCCAAAGCGACAGGTCTTCCAAACAGATTCAGACTCCTGCGTCTTTAAGAGCAGACCTTCATAAACGGACTGCTTCTGCTGGACACCACGCTCTAAATAAACAGACTCTCTGGCCGACACACAACTTCCTGTAGGTTCTGGTGGGTAACAGTGGAAAAGGCTGCCAAATCCAATGACCAGCAACTTTTGAGCTGACTTAGAAAACAAGCTCCAAAGACTTGGGTCCAGGGTAAACAAAGGAAAAAGCCACATTAAACAGGGAACAAATTACTATACAGGCAGGGATATTTTAAGTACTCACTGAGCAAGAAAACAAAATTTTTTAAAAAATCAAGTTGTAAAATATTTAATAATACACAGTAGAATAAAATGCCCTCTTTCAGGTTGGAGAAATCCAAGTTAATTAATTCCAGCAATATTAAGAACTGGCCGGGAGTCACCCCCTACATCCTGAAGACGGATCATTCCCTCAGCGGCCCAACTTCAAACCCAGCTCAGACCCAATGAGCTACCCAAGGGAGCAGCATGGTGTCAAAAGCCATTTATAGCTTACTACCCAGATGAAGGCAAGGGCCAACTAGTTAACTAGCAGCTGTCTTTTAAGAAGAATGTAACAAAGATTCAGAAATGGGCTAGGGACAGACTGTCACAAGGGTAAATCATAAGGTTCGTTGCAGGAGATTTAATCAGGAAAAAATAATGTCAAAGCTGTCATACAACATGGCGGACACCTGCTTAGCTTCAGTGTGAAGAGGAGCCTGGGACCCCAACACCAAGTCCTCTAACAGAATGCAAATCAAATAAAGATGCACTCTGCGAGGGGGTGGAGTTTAGAACTCACAGCATCATTTAACATCCTGGGGGGCCATGCAAGAATCCAATCTGCATAATGCAAGAAACCAATCTGCATAATGCAAGAATCCAATCTGCATAATGCAAAACAGGTCCCAAGATCTAGTTCACTCAGCCAGGCACGGTGGCTCACATCTGCAATCCCAGCACTTTATAGGAGGCTGAGGTGGGAGGGGTTACCCGAGCCCAGGGGTTCAAGACCAGCATGGGCAAATTAGCAAGACCTCGTCTCTACAATCAATTTAAAAATTAATAATACTGAGTGACCTCTCACGGAAACAAAGAACTGAGTATCACATGTTCTCACTCATATAGTAGACCTTGATCATCCAACGTATTACCATAAGAAAATGACTGACAGTAGTGGGAAACCATGGGGAGGGAGGGGTAGGGTGATGGGATTAGTGGTAGTAAATATCCGTCTGGGGATGGGGAGACAACAAGGGTGCCTGAACGAAGCATATTTGTATACCTAACCCTTAACTGTACCCCACAATATCATAATAAAAAATATTGAATAAAAAATAAATAAAAATAAATAAATTTAAAAAATTAGCCGGCTGCGGTGTCACGTGCCTGCAGTCCCAGCTACTCAGGAGGCTGAGGCAGAAGGATGGCCTGGGCCCAACAGGTAGAGGCTGCAGTAGCCATGAGCCTGCCACTGCACTCTAGCCTGGGCGTCAGAGTGAGTCTGACTCAAAAAAAAGCGAGGGGGGAGGGAGATGGGGAAAAGTTCGCTCATCATTTGGGTGCGCAGAATTAACACACCTGATTCAGCAGCAAATAATTCAAGAAAACATGCAATTCCATACTCTGGGAGGCACACACTGGGGTGGGAAGAAAAAGAGGATTCAGAGCAATGTTTAGCAAAGGGGATAACAGAGGAGGGTAAAGGGATCAGGCAGAGGTTTCCAGAAGAGTTAAGACCTAAGCACGGGCTTCTAACATGGCAAGACTTGAGGGACGTGAGAAAGAAGTCCAGGTAGTCAGCTGATACCCCTGGGGTGAGGTCTGGCATCTAGACCCTTAGTACCTCCAAGGGATTCAGATGCAGGGACTTCACAAGTCACAAGCACTCTGAGCAACCCTGAAGCACAGATAAGTCCAAATCCTTACCCGCCTGGCCTGCCCCAGAGCATCCTCCACTGCGGGCCCCACCCTCTACTCCAGGGATTGGCAAGCTCTCCCTACAAAAGGCCGAAGAGTAAATAATTTGCGGCTCTGTGGGCCCTGCGGGGCTCTGACGCAGTCAGTACTCAACTCTGCCACTGTGGTGGAAAAGCAGCCACAGACAACATACAAACAAATGGGGGCAGATTTGTCCCACTAAAACTTTATTTACAAAAACAGGCATCAAACTGATGAAAGGATAAACAAAACATGGTGAAGCCATGCAATGGGATACTAACCAGAAATAAGAGGAAATGAAATAGGCCGGGCATGGCGGCTCACACCTGTAATCCCAACACTTTGGGAGGCTGAGGCCAGAGGATTGCTTATGCCCAAGAGTTTGAGACCAGCCTGGGCAACATAGCGACCGTATCTCTACAAAAAAAGTTTTTTTTAATTTTTACAAGTTTATTTTTTTAAAGAATTAAATAACTGATACATGCTACAATGTAGATAAACCTCAAATGCATTATGCTAAGCAAAAGAAGCCAGACCACAAAAGGTCATGAATCCATTTATGTGAATTGTCCAGAATACGTAAATTGTCCAGAAAGCACGTAGATTAGTGGTTACCTTGGGCTGGTGGGTTAGGTGGTGGTGGGTGTTGGGGGAGACACAGAGAACAGGAGAATGACTGTCAGTGAGTACAAGACTTCTTTTTAGGGTAATGAAAACGTTCTAAAATTAGATTATGGCTGCTGGTTGCATACCTTTGTAAATATACTAAAAAACCATTGACTTGTACACTTTAAACAGGTAAACTGTATGGTATGTAAACAACATCTCAATAAAGCTCTTTAAAAAACAAAACAGGCAGCAGGTTGGATTTGGTCCGAAGGCTACAGTTCACCACCCTAATCTGTACACCAGCTGTACTGTGCACACGGAAGCATTCCTCCACTCCTGGTTTCTGCTTTCCCTGTGTGTGTGAGGCCTCCTATTCTTCGGCCTGGCAATGTCTACTTGACTTTTAAGCCCTCCCTCCAGTGCTCTTCCTTCTGGAATTCCTTCTCTCTCTTTCAGATAGAATACTCCCTTCATCAGGCTTCTGCAAAGTTTTGTTAATTTTAAGTTATATTATTTAGGTCATATTATTTGTCATGTTTCAATGAATGTATTCTCCCTCAATTCCAGGACGTGCTGAAGACATAGAGATGAGTAAGAATCTAGCAGAGTGCCTACCTAGCACACAGTAGGTCTTTTTTTTTTTTTTTGAGTTGGAGTCTCACTCTGTCGCCCAGACTGGAGTGCAGTGGCCGCTCCCGGCCACCGCAGCCTCGACCTGCTGGGCTCCGGTGATCCTTCCGCCTCAGCCTTCTGAGTAGCCGGAATTACAGGCACGCGCTACCATGCCCAGCTGATTTTTTTATTTATTGTAGAGATGAGGTCTTGCCAAGTTGCCCAGGCGGGTCTCGAACCCGCGGGCTCAGGCAATTCACTCACCTCAGCCTCCCAAAGGCGCGGGATTACAGGCTGAGCCACCGAGCCCGGCTTAGGTCTTTTTTTTTTTTTTTGTCAGTCTCACTGTCACCAAGGCTGGAGTGCAGTGGCATGATCAAGATGATCACAGCTCATGGCAGCCTCAACCTCTAGGTTCAGGAGAGACTTCCACCTCAGCCTCTCAAGTAACTGGGACTACAGACACGTGCCACCATGCCCAGCTAATTTTTCTGACTTTTTTGTAGAGATGGGGTCTTGCTATGTTGTCCAGGCCTCAAGCAATCCTCCCACCTTGGCCTCCCAAAGTGCTGGGATTACAGGCATAAGCCACTGCACCAAGTCCCCAGTAGGTTCTTCATGAAAAATTCATTGAATAGGTCTGTGAATGAATAGATAAATAAATTATGGGCATATTACTTAGAGAAGATTGATTTTGAAGATCACAAGTTAGACAGAAAAAAACCAGGTTCTAAAGCTGCAGGTGCCAGTCCTGGGATACCGGTTAAGAAAGCTGCAGGGGGACGTGGAGAGGGGCTGAGATATTCAAGAGAAATTACAGAGGAAATGCCAATAAGACTTGGTGATTGGCAAATATGGGGTCTTAAAGGAGACGGGTAAATTCAAAATGGATTCAAAGTTCCAAGATGGATGGCATGGGTGACACTGATGGGACACAGAAGCCAGGCTGGAAAATCAGCCCTGGGGTCAGAAGAATTAGCTTAGGAAGGTTCTTAAATTCCATTTTAGAGATATTAAAAATTATTAACTCGCATTGGTAATTTCCTGGGTGCCAGGCACACAAGGCGGCCCTGAGGGCCACGGAGACCTCTTGTGATCCTCAGTGAACTCTCCAAATACATGCTACTGCCATCTCCATTTCACAGGTGAGGAGACAGGGGTCAAGGCATCAAGCAACTCACCCAGGGTCACAGGTGTGGGGAGTGACAGAGCTGAGATCAACCCTGTATGTGACGCCAGAGAAATCCACAGTGATGGCCATGCCTCCAGATATTTCAAGCACCTGGCAGCTCAGGGTGGGACCCAAGAGGCAGGGCACTTGAGACCCCTGACAAGAGCGCCACTCCAGAAGCCAGGGCAGAGTTTTAGGAGTTAGTGGCAAGGAAGAGACATCCAAAATCCTAAGAACAGACACCTCAGGGAGGGACGACAGGAAAACAGAGGCTGTGCCTCAGGCAAGAAGCGCTGAGAGGGGAGAAAGAACCAGAAAAACAGACCAGACGGGGAGGTAGGAGAACCAGGAAACCGAGAGGTGCCCAAGAGAAGTGCTTCCCAACATGGAAGGCAGCAAAAGCTGAGGAGGAGAAAGAGTTCTGGAACAGGAGTTGGGGTTCCCCCGGGCCAGTCCAGGGCCAACACCAAGATGGCGGCCAACAGCGAACACGTGGCTTCTGCGCTCTCCAGCCTGGTCCCCTCTGAAGGTGTGGGGGCCAGGTGGACTCCAGAGCACCTCCAGTCCCAGAAACCATGAGATGGTCAAAGGGGCATCTTCACAGACCCCCCGGAAAGAGCTCAGGCTGCAAAGGAAGAAGGGGAAGAAAGGATGCACAGACATTCAATTATTCAAGAAGTAGGGTAGGAAAGGAACAGAGAAATAAGACGATCTGACTGGCGATCAGAGGGGCCAAGTTACACACGGTCCCTTCATCGCGGGAGGAAAAAAACTCAAACAACTGAGCCAGGTGAGGAGGCTCACACCTGTAATCCCAGCACTCTGTGAGGCCGAGGTGGGAGGATTGCTTGAGCCCAGGAGTTTGAGACCAGCTTGGACAACATAGCGAGACCTCAACTCTACAAATATAAAATACGTAAAATAAAATAAAACTAAAATAATTAAACGTGTCTAATTTACACAGACAGCCTTAGCACACATAGCGGGGGAGTGACTGAAGGTTATATAATAACTACGTTTGCAGAATGCGAGTATTTAAATCAGAGATACAAGCAGTACATTTCCTTTTATTTGCAAACAAAATGTCCAGACAGCAGATAGGCAATGGAAACAAGAAGGCACAAGCTGAGTAACTGGCCACTTAGCGCACACACACCAACTCAGCACTTACCCAATCGGAACATCTGGTCTCGAATTTGTAGACCCGCTCCTTACTTGGGTCTATGGCTTTTTTTTTTTATACTCTCCAGAAAGTTCTAGGAGCCAGAGGTCACATTTTCAAATGTAGAGTGTGCTCTTGTAGCAACATGTTCTAACAACATTTTCAGGAAATTATATAATTTTTTTTTGAACGTCAAGAGCAGTTACCATGGCAGCAATAGCACAGGTCAGGGTTCAAACCTTAACCTCCATAAAGACAACACACCACACTGGCTGGAAAATGCTGCTGCTGAACCCATCTTAAAAGGGGTCAGGGCAGCCTCCTCTCCATCCCAGGGAAGAGGCAATAATAAGAGAAGCTTTTTTTCAATCTGTCCTAGCCCAAATCATAACCCAGCATTACTTCATGCTCAAATGGCAGCCTGCAGCTATGCTCCGTCCCTCTGGTGGGGCAGGGGGCTGTGTTTTCCTAGGGAAATTTTACAGATTCGAACACCACTGTGAGAAATGACAGGGTTTAAGCGGTGTGGCCAGCCAGTGTCTTTGCAGGAACGTTTAGCCTGTGTTCTGGTTTGTTTGCTAAACCCTGGTGTTTACTATTATCTCTCTGATTTCTGCTTTCACTTTTTCTAAAATTCCAAGTTGAGGTTTTTGGAGAGTTCTTATTTGGGAGTTAGAGACTGAGTCTGAGACTGAACATCTTGCTCCAATGTGTTAGAAAAAGCATCCTGGACTAGGATGACCAGTTACAACTCTGGCTTGCATTGTTCTGTGTTGCAACAACAAGTGAGTCGGGCATGTTGCCAGGCTGTCCCTCACCCCACTCCTCTCTCCAGGCCTAAACTGGCACCTTCACGCTGCCCCTCAAGGTGTCATCATTTAAACTTCACTGAGTGTCTTCAAGTGAAGAAGCAACCGTTTTTAAATGATGTGGGACTGGGTGCGGTGGCTCACACCTATAATCCCAGCATTTTGGGAGGCCAAGATAGGAGGACTGCTTGAGCCCAGGAGTTCGAGACCAGCCTAGGCAACATAGTGAGACCTCATTTTTACAAAAAAATAAAAATTAGCTGGGCATGGTGGTGTGTGCCTGTAGTCCCAGTCACTCAGAGGCTGAGGCGGAAGGATCGCCTGAGCCCAGGAGGTTGAGGCTGATCATGCCACTGCACTCCAGCTGGGCAACAGAGTGAGATCCCAACTCAAAAAAGAAAAGTCAAATCAGAAGGCAAAGTCCAAACACTGACGCTCTTGCTTTTCGATCATAGCAAGAAGAGCTTCTTGTAATGTGCTAGTTCTCTGTTATCACACCGCTGGGGCAAGTTTGGACACAAGGAGTGGATTGTAAGCAGAGGACAGGTGAGCCACTTTTGTGAAAGCAGCTGAACGCCCGGGGGTGGGAGGAGAATAATAACTAGAAAACAGACAAGTACATCAAAGGCCCCTCAGCAGTGCCACTTAGTAGGGGGATTAGCTGCCTCGGCTGGATGTGAGCGCAGTGCTGCATTTTACAATTACTGACATTTGGTGTGACAATCCTAAGCCACGAAGGAAAAAACGAGACACTGCCACACACAGACCAACCTCCAGACGGCCCCAAAGCTGCAGGAAAGGGAATAAAAAAAGACCCTGAGGACTGGAAAGAGCTATCCCGAGCCCATGTGCAAAACCCAGGCCCTCCCAGGGCATCCACAGGCTTCTCTCCAGAGCCTACTGGCAGGTTTGGTAGCCCAAAGAAAAATCCAGAAGCTGAAGGAAGTATGAAAAATCCAACAGTCACAGTTCACAGGCTGGCTCCGTGACTGGCCATCAGGGTGTATAACCTTCCTAAGCCCAAAGGTCCCCTCCTGTAAAAAACAGTGACCACCAGGCTTCCCTCTTCCAGGCTGATGATGAGGACTGGCCAAGCCAAGCAAGTGCCGGGCAGGAGGCTGGTCCACGGGGGACACACGATTTCCGCTGTTAAGAGGCCAGTGAAGCAGTTAGGGCTTCACATGTGCTTACTTCCTTTTCTCTCTCCCAACTGTGGTCTTTCCTGCCCTCAAAAAAAAAAAAAAACCAAGGAAGGGGCAGCGTTATGCCACAGTGCTCAGGGAAGGTATGGAGTCAAAGCAATCTGAAGCCACGTGTGTGATTAACCACACATCCCGTTCGGCTGAGCCTGCCAAAAAGCCCGGAGCCAACTTTCAGAAGCAGTCATGCCAACCACACGAACCCATCCGGCTCGCACACTCCACTCTGCCTTCTTCTTTGGGCCTCACTTTGTATTTCTGCTTCCATTGTTGGCACGTCTGTTGCTGGAAGCCCACTCCAAATCCTCTTTTGGAATAAGGCAAAGAAGCAAATACATAAAAGGATGGAGGGTTAGGAAGCTTTCTGACAGGTGAGGTTATTAAACCTGGCCCCTTTCCCATGATAATGGAACCACCGATCCACACCACCCTACGGCCAGGTACTGGCGCGCCCATCAACAGTCGCTTCTTTAATGCCAAAACAAATACATAAATTTAAACGCCCATATCTCTTATACACATCTGTCGTGGCTAACTAGGGGCTTACCCTCAGCAGCTTTTCATAGGCAAGCAATTAGACAGGTCAGAAATAGAAGAGTTGCACTGCCACATAAAAGCAGGTCACAAGTAAAAATCAGACGATAGGAGACAAAATTGTTGCCATTCCAGCAACTAATGAAAGTATGTTACTGTCAACAAGCCTCTGACGGTGTCATAACCCTTCTCAAGAAGCAAGAAACACCCCGAGGAATCAAACTCTGGAGCCTGACAGGAGGAATGGTGCACCAGTTCCCATTTATTCTACAAGATGAATCTGATCTCTCGGGATGGCTGACCCTCTCCTGCCCTCCTCTGTTGCCAGAGTCTTTTTCCAGTTTCCTGTTTGCTCGCAAGACTGTTGTTTCCAAAACCAGTGATCGCAAACAAGAGGTGTGTTCTTGGATGAAAAAGACAACTGTAAGTCTTCTCTGTCCTGATGAGAACCAGCAGGCAGGTCAATGGCAGAACAGGGCTTTGGTACAGAGGGTTTTGTATACATTGTTGCAATAAGCGTGTTTCTGATACAAAATCTCTGCTGGCCTATAAAATTGTTTATCCAACTTAAGCAGAACTGTTTCCCCAAATCTTGTCAACCTGGGGTGGTTATTACTTCCAGGTGTAAGGCCCAGTCACCTTCTCTGCACATGAAATAAAAAACCCTGTCCTCAGATGAAGAACCTTAAGGCACCTGGGCAGGAGGAATTTAGTGAAATATTAGAGAAGGGATAATTTATAATAGATCTTGATGCTGGTCCTGCACCAATAACAAGCCGAGGGGAAATTGAGCAGATTTAGAAATTCCCTCACATTTTAGGATGACCATGAAAACGGCTGTGGTCATAAGCGTCATAGTCTGTCATGGTTTGGAGTCTACACAGTAATTCTTTTGCTCATTTCTAATGGCACTTATTTTTGTTTTTGATATTTAATAGAGACTGCACAAAGCTGCCCCTAGCCCTCCCACAATTACCCCCCAAACAGATCCACTGTTTTATTATTATTATTATTATTATTATTATTATTATTATTTGAGTCATAGTCTCACTCTGTTGCCCAGGCTGGAGTGTAGTGGCATAACCATGGCTCACCACAGCATTGGCCTCCTGGGCCCAGGTGATCCTTCTGCCTCAGCCTTCCAAGTACCTGGGGCTCTAGGCATGCACCACCATGCCCAGTTAACTTTTATTTATTTATTTTTGGTAGAGACAAGGTCTCACAATGTTGCCCAGATTAGTCTCAAACTCCTCGGGCTCAGGCAATCCTCTTGCCTCAGCCTCCCAAAGGTCCCAAAGGTCTTGGATTACAGGCATGAGCCACCATGCTTGACCATCTGCTGTTATTTTTAGCATAGACCATATCATGGCATTGCTATAAAGATCAAGTTATCCGTTGAGAATAACAAAAAGCATTGGGTGGGTTTAAGTTGCAGGGGGGAGCGATCTTGGTTAAAAAAGAGAATTGAGCCAAGATAAGCTTTATAGACTAATTAGAATGTCAGCAGGTTTAACTATTTTTTAACAGCCTTATTGAGATATGATTCACATACCATAAAATTCACCCATTTAAATTACAATGTAACAGATTTTAGCATATTCACGGTGTTGTGCAACCATCACCACAATTTATTTATTTGTTTTCTCCCTAAGAGACAGGGTCTCCCTCTGTCACCCAGGCTGGAGTACAGGGGCACCATCCTAGATCACTGCAGCCTCGAACTCTCAGGATCAAGCGATTCTCCAGCCTCAGCCTCCCTAAGTGCTGGAATTACGGGTGTGAGCCACAGTGCCCAGCCTACAGTTTTGTTTTAGAACATTTTGTTCACCTCCTCTACTTATAAAAATAAAACAAAAAGCCCTGTAACCATTAGCAGTCAGTCACCAATTCCTTTCTTCCCCCTCCAGCCCTAAGCAACCACCAATCTACTTTCTGACTCCATAAATGTGTATATTCTGTACATTTCATGTAAATGTACTCATACGATACGTGGCCTCTGTGTCTGTCTTGTTTCACACAGCATAATGTCTTCAAGATTTATCCATGCTGAAGCATATATTAGCACATCATCCCTTTTCATTGCTGAATAACATTCCACTGGATGGATATCCCAAATTTTATTCACCTATTCATCAAGTGATGAATATTCCATCTGTTTCCACTTTTTGACTATTAAGAATAATGATTCCATGAATATCCATAGATAAATTGTTGTGAGGACATAGGTTTTTATTTCCCTTAGGTATATATCTAGGAGTGGAATTGCTAGGTCATGTCATCCAAATAATTTTTTTTTTTTAGTTGGAGTCTCATTCTGTTGCCCAGGCTGGAGTACAGTGGCACGCTCACAGCCACTGCAGCCTCGACCTCCTAGGCTCAGGTGATCCTTCTGCCTCAGCCTTCCAAGAAGTAGCTGGAACTACAGGCACGCGCCACCATGCCCAGCTAATTTTTCAATTTATTGTAGAGATGAGGTCTTATAAAATTGCCCAGGCTGGTCTTGAACCCATGGGCTCAGGCAATCCTCTCACCTTAGCCTCCCAAAGTGCTGGGATTATAGGCATGAGCCACCGCACCTGGCCCATTTTAAATGTATTTTTAAAAGAGAGATGGTCTCGCTTTGTTGCCCAGGCTGGTCTTGAACTCCTGGGCTCAGGCAATCCTCTTGCCTCGGCCTCCCAAAGTGCTGGGATCATAGGTGTGAGCCACCATGCCCAACCTCAAATGATTTTTTAATACCATTTTCACAGCTATAGTAACATATCCTCACAGTCATATATGAAGAGTGGGAGCAATCCTTAATCCTCTTCCACACCCAACTTACCATCCATAAACAAACTCTCTTGCATTCTCCCGTGGTCCTGACCCTAGTGTTCTGACGTCATCCTCCTGAATGCTCACTCTTCTTAAGCAAAACACTCCAAGGTCTACCATCTGAGAGTAATGCATCACCAGATGGAATCTCCAAAGATCAGTTATCCCAACACCTTGTTTTCAAACAGGATGGAACTAGAACCATCTAATTCCTAAAGGTCTCCAATGAAGGAAATGGGGCAGTTCCCCCAGTTGTTTATTCTCGGAAATATCTTTCCGTCATCAGCCCATCATCAGACATATACAACACAGATATTGAAGAATGCTGTTCAGGTTTTTGAACAAGTTTGAGATGCTCCTCGGTAGGCCCTCTGTGTCTTCTTGCTCACTGAACACACTACGCCCTGAGGTCAGCTCTTTTTCTGCACTGGCACCGCATGTCCTAAAGTGAACTCCATTTTGATCTAATGTAGTAAATATGAAAGGAGGCCCCAAAACATGGAATTTATTGATAAGAAGTTGTGTCTTTATTCTTACATGTTTAAACTTCAGTCACCTTCAAAGGACTCTCCATGGGATGAGACGCTTTTTCTACTGCTCAGAACAGTTTTCGAACTCATCAATTTTGATGCCTTTTAGTGCTTCTGTTTTTTGTTTCACCTCTCTCACACCGGCAAAACGTTTCCCTTCGAGGACTTTTTTCATCAAGGAAACAACCACAAAAAAAGTTGCTCAGGGTGAGATGGGTGAACAGGGAAGGCAGGGGTGATGAGGCACATAAACAAGTGGTTCTGGAAATTAACTTTCTTGACAAGAAGAAAATTTAAGGACAAATTCCATTCTGCATTCTGCAGGGGCCACACTGTTTGGGGTCAAAAACTGCAGAGCACTCGGCAACAGTGCGGTCAGGTGCACTGTCATGGTGGAAGAACCACAACTTGGGACATTTCTTCCACCGATCGTGATGCAGCCTTCTTAAAACTTCCAGATTAAAAACTTTGGTTGGCTATCTGATCCAGAGGAACAAATTCTGAGTGTACTAAAAGGGGCCTGCCCTCCAAAAGAGAATTCCGGTTTTCTTTTTTGGGCCCCTCTCCCTCATACAAATGTGGGAGCGTTCTGCTGTCATTCCTTGAGGCATTTTCCTTTTGCTTCAGTAGTCTTCGTTGAATCTATTTTCAGAGTCAACAAGAGTCCTGCACAATTTAACATCAAGAATTTTCTGCTGTAGCTGCTTCTGTAACAGCTTGGACGTTCTTTTCTTTCTCAGTTCCTCTGAGAGAGGCAAATATACAATGAGTAATGATCACTGCTACAGATTTGCTGGAGTCAGCAACGTTTCATAGGAGCTGCATTTCCTCTCTCTCCTCCTTTCCCTCCCACCACAAACTCTCCCCCATAAGTTAGAAATGAAAGATGTATGACGAGGATAAAGAAATCTGACCTGAAATATGAGTTTCAGCAACAATGGCAAGCAACCAAGAGTATTAACAATAATTTCCAGCGTGGCTGGAGAGGTGAGACGATCTGCCTTTGAAATGAGCCAACCCTGCAGCCTTTTGCTGCAGATTCAAATCAGTTCCCTTGTCCTTCTGAAAGCCCCAAGCTTTCTCCTATTCCTGCTACCCAAAAAAGGATGGGGTGATGCGGCACATAAATAAGTGGTTCTGGAAATTGATTTTCCTGACGAGAAGAAAATTCCAGGAGAAATTCCATTCTGCATTCATTTTCTCATACTTCACTGTGATCAGGATTTATTGAGGTTGCTTTCTTCCTGGAGCGATAATACCTGGGTGATAACATTTCGGACACACAAAAGCTTCAAAACAAAAAGAATGACAGCTGGGTATTATCTTGTTGGGAAATCTCTAAGTGATGACCATTCATCCACAACCGAGGCCATGTTGGAGCTACAGGAAAGGGGAGGTCATTGGGGGGGGGGCGGTGATGACCTTCCACAAAGGAGTTATCTCTGCTCTTGTTTTGTCACCTGTAAAATGAGGGTGATTATAGGACTTCATGGAGTTAGGGTATTTGTGCTTCAAACAGTGCTGGGCAGAATAAACATTAAGCAGCTGTGAGTCTGTGTCCTTGTCATCACCATCACTACAAAGACCGCACCATCTTCCGGAAGCTGCCTGAATAGTGACAAGGAGTGACCCTCAGGGCTTTTCAAGCAAAGGCAAAGTCCTGCCATCTTTATTCCAGAGTGTTCTTGTTTCCCCTGACTCATCCTGCATGGAGCATCAGGTTCATAAGACAAAGCAAAGAAAAAAGAGAGGGCCCAGGAGGAAATGGGAGAGGCGTTTTACAATGACAGAAAAATGGTACCTTATTCTGGTTTCTCATGATCAGGTTTAAAAGAAGAAATTCGTGGCCAGACGTGGTGGCTCATGCCTGTAATCCCAGCAATTTGGGAGGCCAAGGTGGGAGGATTGCTTGAGGCTAGGAGTTCGAGACCAGCCTAGGCAACATAGCGAGGCCTCGTCTCTACAAAAAACTTGCCAGGTGTGGTGGTGCACACCTGTAATCCCAACTACCTGGGATCCTAAGCCCAGAAGGTCAAGGCTGCAGTGAGCCGTGATTGTGCCACTGCACTCCAGTATGACTCAAAAAAAAAAAAAGGTAAAATTCTTATGAACATGTTGTCTGATATGGAGGACCAGAAAAAGGGGAGCTACAAGCCATCTCTGGAGAGAGAAGCCCTAAGGCTGCCCAGTCCAGAGAGCAGCCTATTATTTTAAATCCTGTTCTCTTGTGTTCCTGTAGGAGCATCCTCGTTGAACCTCAGGAGAGAAGAAAAGGACTCTCTGTTGGGAAAATCACTTTGCAGACTCAGTGAGTTGAAAGCTGATACCTGCACCTACCTCTCTCTGCGGCTGGCCAGGCCCCGGGTCCGCAGCTCGGAGATTCAGGACGTGTACTTCCTGAGGCAGTGCAGTCGTGCCCCGGCTGGCACAGCCCGACAAGACGGTGAAGCTCTCCATCAAGGCCTGGACAGGGTGGGAGGCGTTGACGGGTGCCAGTTCACACTGCGCACCAGGCTCTGGACCTGCCGGGAAAACACAAGCACATACCGCTCAGAAATCGCCATCAATTTTGCCTAAGAGGGGGTGGTTTGGATGATCGAGCCACTGCCAACCCCCTGGAGGTGCCTTTCCAAGGAAGCTGTTTCCAGAACTAGATGGCAAAAAAAAAAAAAAAAAGCTAGCCTATTCTTCTAAAATCTCAATCTTTTAACGCTCTTTTGGGTGATTTTGATATGTATTTGGTTTTCTAGATTCTTTCTTGGACATGATCACAAGTCACGAATGTACTTTTCTAGATAGAGGACATCTTTCACTTGACATTTGTAGTTTAAATTCCTCCTTCCTCTTTTGGAATAAAATCAGAGCTACATGGAATAAATTGCGTAAAGTGCCAATGATGCTATACGTAAATATTAAATACCTAAAATTGTAGCCCCCAAAAGTATAAGATAGTTTCTATCTTTTCAGAGATTCCCTTTTTTAGGGAAAGCAAAACAAACTTAAGAACAAGATAAAAGCAAGATATAATAGTACCACAACCAGGGCCAGGGTCATACAGCAAAGTTTGGGACAGAGGTCAGGAAAATCCATGCATAAAACGTAGGTTATGAGCAAAGCTTTGCATTGAAAAGGTAGAACCCAGGTTCTACCTGGGTTCTGGTTCCTCATTCTCTCTTCCTCTAACCGACTGGCCTTAAATTCCAAATCCATCCATTCTGCCTCATCTCTCCTTCCTCGCCGTCCCTAGACAATTATAAATCTTCCTGAAAGGAGGATCGGTCTCAAGTCCGCCAAGCCACCTTCCACACACGTACGGCCCTGCTTGCCTAACCCAGAGCTGCTCAACTGTTTCTGGTCCCTTGAGAACTTCTGGGCTCCTGAGCTCCCTAACACAACCCACATGGCCTTCCTTGATCTCACCTCCTCTTAATGCTCATGCTTCCCCCTCCACAACACCGACTTCCTTAAAGGTCTCCAAATATACAATGCTTCATGATGTTTCTAAACTCCATATCATTTTTTCTTTTTTGAGTTGGAGTCCCACTCTGTTGCCCAGGCTGGAGTGCTGCGGCACGGTCTTGGCTCACTGCAGCCTCTATCTCCTGGGCTCAAGCAATCCTCCCTCCTCAGCCTCCCAAGTAGCTAGGACTATAGGGACACACCACCACAGCTGGCTAATTTTCTGATTTATTATTCTTATGATTATTGTAGAGACAGGGCTGCGCTATGCTGCCCAGGCTGGTCTCAAATTCCTAGGTTCAAACAATCTTCCCGCCTTAGCCTCCCAAAGTGCCAGGATTACAGGCATGAGCTACTACACCCACCTCAACTCCATACCTTTATTCAAGCCTATCTTCCTTACCCAAACTCCTCTTCCACTCTAACCCCACCATCACAACAAACATCCCAAACTGGGGGAGGCTCTCTTTCTCTGTCCCTTTATAGTCTCTCTGCCTGTCTCCACTGCTGTATTTACTGTGAATACAATAACCACTGTTATTTGTCGGTTGACGTGACCCCACTGAAGGCTGTGTTACTCATATCTGTATACTCAGCACTCAGCTATGGTACCCAGCATATATGAGATGCTCAAAAAATACTCGTTAAATGAATCATTGAGCTTTAAAAAAAATTGTCCCCTCTCTGACCGGTGAGTCGGGCACCATTCCAGGGACTTGGATTTGGTTGTAGGAATTATGGGAAATACATGTCTCCAGAGATGTGAGGTACCACCCCACCACATTCCAGCCTCATCTCACATTGACTGGATAGAGAGAAATGTCCAGAGGGAAGGAGGAACCAGACACTTAACCCTTGCACACTCCCGGGACCTTGGCGCTACTGTCCCCGTTTGGTAACTCAGGAGATTGGGCTTAAGCATGAAGCACCCACTAAACCACAACCTCCTGAATGGAACCCAGGTAAAAGGCCTGGATGAACCCCAACGAAATCCTCCTGACTTTGAAATAATAAAGGTGCCCTACAGGGTTGTGGCCCGATCGCAAATGCACATGTCGTTCAGAACCAGCCAGTCCCACACGTGCCACTACACCATAAGCAGACGCTGTGCCTGGTGGGCCAAGTCTATTTCGGGACTCACCGAAATTATCTAGGCTGATAATGGCTATCTGGTCTGAAACGAAGCATGCGCCTTCTCAAATAATCACTGCCACTCTCCGTTTCGCGGGACTGTACCCAGCTGCTTTCGGAGAAAACACGAGGTGGTGAAGGAGGATGTCCCAGCAAAGCAACAGGAGGGTCAGAATGTATACTTCCTGGAGCGTCTGGCAGGGCGCAGGGAACATTTATGTATGAGCAGGTTCTCCTGCTCCCAGTCTCCTGGCCTCCCAAAAGCAGTGGGATGTCTGGTGCATTTTTTTTTAACTTTTTTATTACAAAGATGTGGGTGACAAGTCAGGATTAGGTACATGAGTGGTCTACGTACAGGTGAAATACAGGCCTCCCACTGGTCCTCCCTTCCCCTGGTTTAGGGTCAGGTATCCACAGTGATGCTATGTGCCCTCCTACCTCCTGGCAGTGTCCTGCTACTGCCAATCTCTCTCTTGTAGTATTGTGATAAATGTTCAGCACCCACTTATGAGTGAAAACATGTGGTATTCAGTCCTTTGTTTATGTAATAGATCA
>CAUYQG010092105.1:0-18269 GCA_963574415.1 Tarsius wallacei
ATAAATCAAAAATCAGCCGGGCGTGGTAGCACGCACCTGTAGTTCCAGCTACTTGGAAGGCTGAGGCGGAAGGATTGCCAGAGCCCAGCAGGTCGAGGCTGCAGTGGCCGGGAGCGGCCACTGCACTCCAGTCTGGGCGACAGAGTGAGACCCCAACTCAAAAAAAAGAAAAAGAAAAAAAAAAAAGAGTCAGCCCAAAAATAAATGCCATGTGAATTAAACACATAAGCATTAAGAATCAAAGTCATAAAGTATGAAAATGAAATATTAGGTAATTTTTTATAATCTGAATTTGTAGATGCCTTTTAAAGTAAGAAACAAAATTCAGAACCATACAGGAAAATATTTGACAGATATGTAGCATAATGTTTTAATTTACATCTGTACCAAACATACTAAAAAAAAACCAAACAATAGAATGAGGAAGAAATATTTGTGATACTTGTAACAAAGAGCTAAACATTCATAATTGGTCTATCCTCAGGTTTACTCCCTAATGGTTCTTAGAGTTAACTTCAAACTGAGGCATTTGCTGCAAGGAACGTTGTCTCCTAGGTCACCATTCCTCTAAGTAAGTTTTTAAGTCTCTCCTTACCCACAGTTCTAGGACCATGAAGAGAGTTAAACAAGTCTCAGATGACGTTCTGGCACTGCCATTTATAAGCTATATGACATTGGGCAAGTCTCTGAATCTCAGTTTGTCTAACAACTCAAGGCAGTTGGACTCAGTTCTTAGTGTTTTTTGTTTGTTTGTTTCTATGAGAATCACTTAGCATTGTCTCTGCTTTATTGTTAAATATTCAATAAATGATAGCCATTGATCACTGGTATATCCTCAGTGCAAGGACAGCATCTGGCACATGCAGACATTCAATAAGTATTTGCTGAATAAATAAATAACTTTTACAAATCAAAAAGAAAAAAGACAACCCATAGAAAGATAAGCAATAGCATGATAGAAAATAAACAGAAAAATTCAAATGTTTGCAGATACATGGAAAGAGGCTCAGTTACAATAATAATAATAGAATGTCAATTGAAACAATAACAAATTGCCTTCTTTTTAACTTTCCTAATTGAAAAAATATTTAATTGACTGATCACATTCAGTGCAGGCAAAATTGTGGAGAAATCGTTTTATACATGATTAATGGAGTAGAAATTAGTGGAATAGGCTATTAGGAATCTAGCCTATGGAAATAATACATGAGTATGGAAAACTACATCTTTAAGAATGTCTACTGCACTTTGTTTGAATTAGAAATAACCTAAACATCCATTAATTGAGAGCTACTTAAAAAGTAGTGATACACCCGTACAACTGAATGAAATAGATCAAGAAAAATGTTCATGATATATATTGTTAAGGATATAAGTTTCAAGAGAGAGCAAATTGCAGAACAATATAATAGTAATAGCTAATATTTGTTGAGCACTTATGTGCTAGGCAGCGTGGTAAGCAATCTACATGCATTATCTTATTTAATCCTCAAATATATATATAGCCTCCGTGGACTTCAGTTTCTTCATCTGTAAAATAATAAGGGGATGGGACCAGATAAGCTCTATGATTCTTCCCATACTAACTGTAAAGTGCTACCTATACCAAGCTACATTTTTGAGAGTCATTTAGCCCTGGAAAAGTCTGTACATGAGGTTGCCTCTGGGAGTTGGACAAGCAAATTCATGTCTATTCATATGGTTTCTGCCATGGAAACTGTAGTGCATGATTCTGCCTCCTGGAAAATATTTACAAACTTGTTCTCAAATGTTAAGAGAAAATAGACCACTGCTAATGGGTAGAGTGACTTTTTACATTAGGGTGAACTGACTCCTTATGAAGCCTGCCTATAAAACAAAGTGAGCTCAGGTCTCCTAAATGTGCCAGAGATCCCAACCTCATGTTCTCACATGTGACTAACTATAGCAGGAACACCCACTGGAACTTTGATGTTGGCAAGTGCTACCTTTCACACAGGAGGCTGGGCAGTGAAGAACAAGAGAAGCAAGGCATAGCCAACTGAAAGGCAATTGCATAGAGTTTTGCTCTATTCACCATCCTTACCAGGGAGTGTGCAAAGGTTATTGAGTGACCTTAGTTCTGCCCTGTGGAAAAAGGGCAAGTTTGAGTTGTGGACATGTGTGGAATAGGATGGGAATGCAGGAAAGTGAGTAGTGAACTCAAAAATTTGACTACATACAAGAAAAAATTTATTATCTTTTGTGGAAACAGCAAAAAAGTTACTCTTATGACCACCTACATTTTGGATTTTTTCCCCATTTTTTAGCAACAGAAGTATATTCTGTCACTGGATTAGTGTCTGACAGAAACAATGCATTTATCAGTAGATACAAATTCAAAGCACAAAAGACTAATTTTTGTTTATTTGATACAGGCTTTTTCTCAAATGAAAACATTTCTTGAATAACCATGTCCTAGAGATTGCTTCTCCAGTTATGCAATCTGGTTGGATTTTTCTGGGTGCCATTATTAGCACTGGCATTAAAAATGGCCATTGAAGAGACTGGGAGATTTGGAATCACTTACCCCCAAAAAGATGAAAGCCCACATTCAGCATGTGTCGGGCAACTGGAGTGTCAATTTGGAAACTGATGACTGCTTCCAAAACCAGTAAAGAGAAGCTCACACTCTCACATACGCTGCAGTCAACTCAACCAAAAGAGGTGCTATATAATTAAAAGTTTAAAAGAAGAGGAGGCAGGACTAAAGAACACAAGTCTGTTTTACTTTACTGGAAAATTTTATCTGCTTTACATACAGATCATTTCTACCAACCCTGATGCCCACAGTTGTATTAACATGCTGATATTTTATGATTATCAGTAATCAGGTATCTATATTATGCTTAAAGCTGATTGCTGTCTTTTGAGCCTAAGGTTGAATAAAAGCCAATAAAGTCACCAATAAACAAATACTCTTCCTGGTAGGTTTCTTTCCAAAGATAATAGAGTATAACAGAAATCTGCAATTGACTAGCCATGCCCATAGTCCAGAGATAATGGGATATTGGTTTTGCAGAGTCCAGATTAAATAGTTGTCTAATTTACTACCTCTGTGCTGTCAACAAGTTAACATCAGAGACGTGAACATGCAGCCCTAACAGGAGACAGAAGCTCTATGGGCCTCATCTACATCTGACACTGGCCAGGAGGACCTCTGGTCACTGCAAAGACATAGTTTGTTGCTAATTTGAATTTGTGGTCAGTCCTCTGTTTCATACTTCGCCAACCCCCAATACTGGTGATCCTAACGGAGCGGAAACATCTCAGGCCACATTTGTATGCCTCTCTGTTCCATGGGCAGAGGCAGGGCTCCCTTGTGTTTTCTGGGCCTTCTCTTCCTTGAGCTAAGGAACAAATCTCAAGTAGACAAAGGAGCAAGGATAGAGGCTGAAAAGGCCAGAGGACAAGCTGGTTAGTACCCATTATTGTACACAAAATCTATCTTTAGAGGTGATGTGTCTGCTTCAATTCTGACTCCCTTAGGCTGCATTCCTTCCCATGAAGCTTCTCTACCATGTCTCTATTCCCCAATGAAGTTACTCCCCTGAATCTTCTCTACTCCTTCTGGAAACCTTACCTACCTCTTGTACATGTCTGAATCACCCAGATAAACCTGACCTAGGCTTTTACCCTGGGATTTCAGACAAACAGTAACAACCATCTCTTATGCCTGAATTATAAGGAGAATTATAAGAAGAATCAGGGGAGATACTGGCCAGTCATTTCTTTTTTGAAGATGCCTGAAAAAACTAGTGTCCTTGTTAGCCAACTTGCCTAAATATTCAGAATCTGATGAAGAACTGTTAAACTTACTCTTATTTGTCCAGGTAGAGGGATTCATTTCTCTTCTATTTTTCCAGTTCAGTTTCAAACACAGTTCATCTTCCAAGGGTGCTCAGGAAGACTGACCATGTAGGTTTCCCAAAGCTGTCAACAGTGGCTCCATTTTAGAGTGGAAGAAAAAGATACAGCCTTGTATCCGTAGGAGACTTAGGAGATCAAAAAGAAAATGCTGTTTTCTATACCTAAGCTTTTATTTATTTCTCTTGTAGCACCAAATGACTTAAATTTGGGGTAGTATTTTAATATAGAAAAAATTGCAAAACATCAGCATATTTGACATTTGAAATTACAGTGATTGGCTGGTATATTTTAAAATATATCAAATAAAACAGGCATCAGCGTCTGACAAATTTTTTCACAAAACATATTGTAAAAAAAACAAGTGAAAGGGAAAGTGTCAACAAATTTCTTTATAAAATTTAAAAGATAAATGCATAGAATTGTAGTAGGTGTATTAACTCCATGTAGAATGTAAAATGACTTTTGTGGTTTATAATCCTTTTAAGATTCAATCTGGAAAATTGCTTTGGAACAATGAAAACCTGAAATCAAATCATAAAACAGACTAACGGATAAAGACTGTAATACAAATGGACATATTTTACCCTGCCTGTTCAAAGTGAGAGCACACTTCTATTCCTTTTATAAGCACAAAGAAAGGTAATTTGCCTTACAATACTCATTATGTCCCTTGCAAAATTTTAAGTTATTTTAAAAACTAATCTGGTCATAGTTTTATCTTTTCACTATTACTGATTTTATATATACAAAATCTATATATTATGTATATTATATAATGTGTGTGTGTGTGTATGTGTGTGTACCATAAAAAGAGTTATAATGACATAGGTATTGATGGACATAAAGCCATGTGTTTCAAAATAACTGTTGCAAGATCTGGGTTGTATGTAGGCCTTTTAGAGCATAGATTTTGCTTGAAAATTATCATCTTTGGGTTTAAATTCTGTTTATAATCAGTGTCTGCCAACTAGAGACTAGACATAAGAAGATCAAAAACCATGCCTTCTTAGTGAGCTTTATTCCTTCACTTGTTTCTGTGCAACTTTTCAGAGCACATTGAAATTCTCTGCTATAGTCTCCATGTGACTGGGTTTTAATGTATGGCAGCATGTCCCAAGGGCAGAGCAAATTATGCTACCTGAACCCTTTATCTGTAAGCAGCAATACAACAGGGCAATGTAAAATAGAAGACAGATTTATTTAGACATAAACAATGTAAAAAATATTATTCGATACAAGAAACATAAAATCCAATATCCCAATAAATCTAGCTGGCAAGTCTTACCTTATTGCTAAATGATTGTACAAAAGAACAAACTTTCTTTAATGTTTCCAGGTTGACAAATGCAATCTGTTCTGTCTACAGCTTTCTAACTTTGTCAGGAGCTATAAAGTCCTTCTCTCTCGGGTGCCAATGTTTCCAAAGAGGTTTACAGGATTTCAGTCTATCCTGTTGCAGCTTACTGGGGCCCTGCCTTTACTTTTTGTCCCCTGATACTTATAAAAACAGCAGGCACTATTGGAGTGCAGTATAACAGAGTTGACCATATTTTGTCTTAAAATTATTAATTTATTATTAAAGTGATCTAGTCCATTGTATCCCATACATTAGTGTACACAAAAATAATAAAAAGTAGACACTTGGTTATTTGGTAAGGCCTGGGGTTCTTTGTCTGAAAAAAGTCCTGAGGTATAGCCAATATTGTGTGTTTGTGGTCCATATTTTGTGTTGCAAGGATCTATATGAGCTCATTTTCGGAAGAAAAATTTGTCCCAAATGGTTTTAAAAACTTAATTCTCCATGGATATTTAGGACCCTTATACTCCATGGAATGAATATTTACTAAGCTCTTTCTCTATGTCTGGTCTGGGTCATGTACTGGGGATATGCAGATGAGTGTGCCACAATCCTGTCATCATGGAGCTTAGAGGGTCATGGGGAGTCAGGGTGGAAAAGCAGACAACGTAAATATTGCTCACAGTCAGAGTCAGAACTCATGTTTTCCTGAATTCCAGTCTTTGGTCCTGCATAGCCTTCCAGCTTCCTGCCTTCTTTACAGCCATCTCTGGCTCTACCTACCTTCTCCTACCCAGCCAGATCTCCTATTTTCAGCAACTTCTCCAAACTCTATGGAAAGTTTCTCCATTACAAAGCTTCAGTCAAGAATGCCCAGTTGTTCCCTGCCAAGAGGTGTGGATATTATCCTGTGCGTAATGAGGAATCCTTGAAGGATTTTAGCAGGAAAATCACACTTGAGGAGCCAGATTTTGATCTGTGTTGTTGACTATTCTATCAGCAGCACCTAGGTCAGTGTTTAGCAGTAAGAATTCAGTAAACATTTGTTAAATGAATGAATGTTAGCATTTTGGATAGGTTATCTCCTCAAAGTGAATGAAACAGATTGAGTAACAAAAACTCCTTTAGGTGGGAGTTAGGGAGAACGGGTTGACCATCTATTCCATACCTTTACACTGAGTCCTGAGGCTGACCTTGTCATTTAATCTCATGAAATCCTTCCAATAATCAGAGAGGGCAGTAGCTATAAATTGATCTTGTCTGGGTTTGAACCCAGGTTCTATATCCCCAGCACTTAGGTTTTTCACCTCACTACTCCCTCAAAAGCGTATCGCAGTGCTATGCACAAAAAATGCATGTTGGCAACAGAAAGTGTGACAAAACAAGTAAGCACTCAGGCTTAAGAGTCAAATAGACCTGGCTTCAAATTCTGCTTTTTAATAGTGAAACTGAGCAAGTTGATTAATCTCTCTGAGTCAGGTTCCTCTTCTGTAAAAAGTGATAACAACAACTACTTCATAGAACTGTTGTGAGAGAAAAAGTAATATAATGTAGGAAGAGAGTTTAGCGGAGTCCTTAGCACGTATTCAGTGTTCAATACACAGAAATCTTTTTGTTTATTGCTATTGTTGTTAATAGGTATGCTTATATTTTATTTGGAGAGATATAGACTAAATAATAATAAAAAACCATCTTTTCCATTAGGAGGTTGCAAGTAGATTTTACAGAATAAAATGCAAAACGGTTTACTTCTGATCACTTAATTATGGTTTTTCTTAAGGACTGTGCCTTGAAAATGCTTTCTAGGTCCACAATTCTTTGTTTTCTCTGCTAAAAAAAGAGGACAATCAGAATGCTGACCTACTTCACAAATTTTGTGAAGAATTCCAAACTTGAATGTTAAAAATAGTTTGAAAAAATATAAAGTTACATGTGGATCCTAACTAATACTTACCTTTTCCTCTGAGGTCCACTCCAAAACTACTCTGGTAAACCACTAACTGAACAGTCTTTCTCTATCAGCCACTTGTCAATAGGTACAGTGGAAATGCCCCCAAATAGTATATGAATACATTTTGGGAAGTTGCCATGGCAACCTATAGACTACTTTAGAATATCTTAAGGCTGAAAGACTCAGTTCTGTTACAGTCAAGATAATCAATCACAATATTAGGCCAACTTGAAGTATAATTCAACCAATTTCCATTTTTATTGAGTACATCATACTTTGTATAATAATTTTTCCTCATAGAATGCCTTTCACCTTCTGTGAAAACACAAATAACTTGCTCCCTCTGACAACTGCTATTCCACCTTTTATATCTAACCACATCTCATAGATAAATATTTCCCTCTTAAATATCTCTTTTCCTTGAAAATATCTCCTTGAAGATACCTGCCAGACTGAAATTTTGGTATACTGTTAAATTTTTCTGTGTATTTTTATGCAAGACCAAATGAACCTAACGAAAACCTGGCTTCTGTTACAACTTTTGCAAGAAACATTGGTTGGTAGTTTCATAGTAGTTGTGTATTTTCATTGAACTCAATTTTTAGTCAACCTAATTGATAATTTCTATTCGCAGATCTAGTTATACATAGACAAAACCAAGACAATAAAATATTTAGCATATTGACAATGTATTTTACTAGCTGAAAAGGAGGATCATTAAGTTGTTCTGATTAATCATGTGACAAAAAGGAACCATATAAAGCAGAACAAGCACTGGCAGTCTCAGGCCCCTAAATAAAAAGGAACAATTAGTTTAAAACCAATATTTAACTTCCATGAAAATTTTTGCATCATTCAGTAAATTATGCCTTTAGGACACATCTCAGTTGCACATCTTAGCCTACCTTGGACAAATTCTAAAGCCTTTGTGGCAGCTTTAAGTCTATTTACCTATAGTTTATATATGAACTTAGACTCCTTTCCCTCTTCCCCAGGAAAGTTTATCAATGAGAATTAAAGGAGTTTTTTTTTTCTCTTCTTCTTACTCTTACAAAAAGATTCACTAGGTTTGAGTACTATGAGAGTTTTCCTAATCTTTATATAACAAGATGAAAACTTCTGTTTGCCAGAATTCCAGGGGGGAAAAATGCTTTTTCCAAGGTAGTTGAAACAAGAAAGTAGGCAATATTTTGGTATCATTCAGGGTCCTCTAGTTGCAGCTCTAACTGACTTCAGTAAAAAAGAAGTGAATGATAGACTGGAGAGAACTGAAGGAAAGACTTTAGAAAGGAAAGCAATAGGGGCTTCTAATAGGCAGTTTCTCGGAAAGTGAGACTGGGAGAACCAGCTACAACTGACTCGAATGCTGGAAAAGAATGGCTGGTTGGCCCAGCATGAGTCATGAGACTCTGCCACCAGGAACTCCAGGTCACTCTGATTGACACTTTGCTCCAAATGTCATGTAATGGGTGTAGGGAAGGAAAATCAGGACTCCAGTAACAAAACAAAGGGGTATGGCTAATAAGAAGCCAAAAGAGGCCTGCAAAACTCTACAATTCACCCAGGGACTTCAAGCAGGAGAGAGGACAAAGTGTCGTCACCTGGACATAGGCTTTGGAAAGGCGACAAATGACAACTAGAGGAAGATCTGAGAAAGCAGACACAAACAGGGAGTCAGTAGGAAGGCAACAAAAATCTATGTAGTATACAATGTGATCCTTCCTTCAGACCCAACAAATCTTCAGGGAAACTTCAAATATAAAGATATTAAAATTGATAGATATGGATTTCTTGTGGAAGTCAGAAAGATGCAGTTCTCAGATGGCTTGGTACAGACAGCAGAGCGCAAGAATCCAGTGAAGACTCAGAAGGAAAACCCAAAGGATACCCCGGAGAAATACAGTTGGAACTGTGCCAAGACTGAGCAAGATAATAGTGGTAAGAGGTATTACAATGTCTTCCCGTGACAATGAGAAACAGCCAACATATATTTGAGGAGAGGTTTGGAAGATTCTTTGTTCTTACCTTTGTAATTGATTCCAGGTGGGAATTGTCCAGGGCCATCTAAGTGACTCACAAACCAGAACAAATTACCCAGGTACTCAAGAGTCCGAAAACAATGTTCCCACAAAAACAATCACATTTAATTTAACATAAGGAGTCGGGCTCGGTGGCTCAGCCTGTAATCCCGCGCTTTGGGAGGCTGAGGTGAGTGGATTGCCTAAGCCCGCAGGTTCGAGACCCACCTGGGCAACTTGGCGAGACCTCATCTCCACAATAAATCAAAAATTAGCCGGGTGTGGTAGCGCGCACCTGTAGTTCCAGCTACTCGGAAGGCTGAGGTGGAAGGATCGCGGGAACTCAGCAGGTTGAGGCTGCGGTGGCTGGGAGCGTGCCACTGCACTCCAGTTTGAGCGATGGAGTGAGACTCCAACTCAAAAAAAAAAAAAAAATTAGCATAAGGGACAACTTTGAAAGAAAAATGTGGGCAACATTTGACTTTAGAAATAGGAAAATGAAGGGGTTTCTCTTGAGTTTTGCATTGTGGTAGTCATAGGTTTTGAATGATTGTTATATATATAAAACTGTACTCTCTGAGTATAAGTTGATGGAGATTTGTCTACCTGTCTCCTGTCCAACCATCCTTCTCAAGTCCTCCCCTCCCCAGGTATATGGATGTGGTAGTTGCTCTGAGTCATTCTACCCTAAACAGAATTCTGTTCATCCCCATTATATTTATCTGGAATATACTATTTTTTCCCTCATGTAGTACGTAGGACATTAGACAAAGTATCTACTGTGTGGATTACCTGCTTATAAAACCAGAACAAATTATCCATGGCAAAAATATAGAAATATGTTGCTAAAGCAACTTCTTGGTGCCCATTCCTGGAAACTCTAAGCAGGCAACTCTCCACTTTAACAGTTTCAGACACCAAGACCCAGCCTTCTGGACTTCAGCTAGCTTCACTGTTTGCTTTACTTTAATACACTTCAACAATCCTGCTAAGAGTATGTTAAGGCACATTACTTTAAAGCTAATTAATTTTCAGTTTTTAAAAATCCCCTTGTGATTTCCTGATTCATATGTAGCATGCCACAAAAATAAATGAAATTTCCTGGTCTAGGGACAGTCACTTGGATAGAACAAACAAATGGTTCAAGGCTCCTTTTAGTTCTACCATTCTATGAAATCTGAGCTCCAACATTCAGCTTCTATTTGATCAGTGATGTATTAGTCTTGGTGTTAGGAAACAAAGGTTGAATATTTATGGTGGTTATGTGAAACGAAGGGAAAAACATTTTGATTGGCTGTTAGGATAATGACAAAATATCTGACACTCATAAGCACTATTTTTAGCGGCTGAATGCTCTGGTTCTCGTCCAGCCATGAATCACCAACCAGTGTTTACCTAGGGACAAGTTTTTCCAGAGCTAAGAACCATTGAATGGGCCCTGATTATAACAAATTGTTCTCTCTGTTTAAAAAAAAAATCTTTTGAAAGCACACTATCTTCATATAAAACCTGAAGACATATGTAAAAGTGGTTTCATTTCTCAAAAACACTGAAACTTGTCAGGCACCATGTGCCCTAATTATAAAACATAAGCCACCTCCATACTGGAACTGTGGCCTACTCAGGAGGACAGCAGTTAGAAGGAACATTTATGTGCAGGTTTTTGTATGGACATAGACTTTCAACTCCTTTGAGTAGATATCAATGAGCATAATTAATTGCTAGTTCATATTCTCTGATGAGCTTTTAAAAGTCCAAGTGAATTGTTCATGAAGGTGATTAGGTTTGGAATAGAAAATACTCTACCTCTTATTTCAAATTGATTCACTTTAGAGTTAGCTCCAGCTTGATACTTAGTCTAGCCAGGAAACAAGTATCTTGGACCAGGGCTGGGTCAAATTATGTACTTCTGCAAATACACGAATTATTTGGCACTCCTTCAAACCTATATTTCTCAGATATTTTTCAATATTTATTTAAAGATGGGGAGGTAGGACGATGAAAAAGAAGGAGTTAGGAGGCAGCTTCAGTCTTTCCTCATTTCCCTTGGCAATTCAACTCTAGCTCAAACTTGCATACTCTACTCCGCAAAAGGAAACCCACCTTTCTATAAAATCAGTTTTCACCATCTGCTGTAATTTGGGCATATACCTTGATGTAGCCTTGATGTCAAAAAAAGTGGAACCCAATAAGATACAAGGAAAACACAATATAATTTTTTTCCTTACTGTACCTTAAATCCTTTCTGTGGGCAAATGAATAAAATCTTGACTTTGCTGTTCACTTACAGATAATGTTTTAAAAGTCCTCCAGGAACTTCTAGTCAAACTTCAGTATCAATAGCTAAAATGTTCATTCCAATGTAGTCATCAAAAGTGTAAATTTCAATCCGATGTGAAGCTTCTCTCTTCCTCCATATTGGGTGACTTCCAGCCGAAAGTCTATAATGGAGAAAAGGATACATTATTAGCCTCTTCTTTTTCTCTGACTTGTACTTCTTTTAGAGTCCTTCATTCTCATTAGACAGATTCTGACTTCTGCTCTGGGGTGGGAGTGAGACAGCAAAGCTAGGCAGCAAGAGAGGCTGTACTTGGTGAAACTGTTGTGATGAGGCATTGGGCCTCTCAGGGCTTGGTGCATGTTCAAGGTTGACTTTTTCCCTGTTGAGTGTTTCTGCATGATCTCTGAGATTTCCCAACTGGAAGCCTCTAACTATACTTATATAAATTGAGGATATATTTTCTTCCACTGGCAACTCATCATTCCTGCCCCAACCTTTGGTCATTGCAAGTAGTTAATTTCGACTGTGGGGACCCCATCAACCCTACGGGCTGCCTGTTTAGACAAAATCCAAAGCAATCACTTCCCAGTGTATCCTTCTTTTATCTCTCATACCAAGGAAGACTTTGAGAGACAGCTTCACCACAGCATCTGACCACCTTGAATATTTCTACATATGTCACGTAGGCAAGACTTGACCACAGTCTGACCCAAGTCTTTGCTGAAAGCCTTGTGAATTGGAACCAACCATGTTGCCCATTGAAGCTGGACTGGATAAAAAAAAAATGTGGCACATATACACAATGGAATATTATGCAGCCATAAAGAAGGATAAATATATGGACTTTGCAGCAAATTGAATAGACTTGGAGTCTATCATACTCAGTGATTTATCACAGAAACAAAGAACTAAGTTCCATATGTTCTCACTCATAAGGTGACCTTGAACAATTATGCTATAAGAAAGTGATTGGCAGTAGTGGAAAACTGTCAGGGGAGAGGGGGTGGGACTGGTGGTTGAGGAAAACTGCTAGGGGAGGGAGGGGAATACCTCATCAACAAGGGTACCTGCACGATCAATGTTTGTATACCTAACCCTGAATTGTAACCCACATCTTTTTAATAAAAAAAATAAATTTTTTTTAAAAAAGCATAAGCCAATAAAATAGAAAACAAAAGAAAAAAAAAAAAAGAAAGCCTTGTGATTCCTCCCCAATAAGGAGAACATAAACAGCCTTGTGAATATAACTGCCACAAGGTAGTTTCTTCTCTGCCCTTCCATCTGGTGGGAGACAGTTACAAGACTATTTCTCATACATCTTTCCAATTTCAATTGAACACAGGGCTCTCTGTGCCCTTCTCCCCTGTGCCCCCCTTAGGATATGGCTATAGGTTTCTGCGTAACTTGATGAAACTGCTTGCTGTGGTTTAGAATTGGTGCCTCAGCAGCAGAACAGCTACTATCATACCACACCTCTAATTTGGTGTTACATGCTCCCAGCCCTGTCCTCTAGCATTAGAGAGTGGGGAACTGACACCATGGTGATCTTGCTTTTGCTGTATGTTAAGAATCTACGTGAAATGACTTGGACTCATTGTCACCTTACCAGCTGAATCTCAAAGTGTCACCAGGCAACCTAGTGGTGTCCATAGAGGCCTTTGTGACCCACCCCGTTGCCTACCATGCTGCCACTTAGAGGCTGTTTCATTGCTTGACAGCAACAAGTAGTCACACATAGTCTCTCATCTTATACTTGTCCAGTCACCTTTCCTTACAAATTTCAGAAATATAAGTCAAACTTTGTTAGTACCTTTCCTTAAGTTCTTCTTCCTACCATGCTGACAGTGCCTAGGATGAGATAGTCACAGTACTCCACTAAGTTTCTCCAAAACACACTATACCCACTACCCCATCAACATCTTCAACCCAAAGATGTTTATAACCTCAAATGGGTGTTTGCCTAAGTCTGCATTATTATTTTTTTATTTTAAAGATGTGGGGTACAATTCAGGATTAGGTATACAAGTGGTAAAGTTTGGGCCTCCCTTTTGTCCCCACTTTGCTTGATTTGAGATGTTACCCTTACTGATGTTGTGTTCTCCCCCCTCCCCCACCCTGGCAGTATCCTTCTGCTGCCAATCCCTTTCTTATAGTATTATTGTAAATGTTCAGGGTCCACTTATGAGTGAGAACATGTGGTACTCTATCTAAGCCTGTATATTTGCTTGACCTTTTTGCATGGTGGTTTAGTGCTTTATTTTGGGAACATGAGTAGAACTTGACACCTATAACCTATTGTGCTATTCTCAGCTTGTCTTAGATTAAATAAAGACAGACAAGAGGCCAGAAATGGTGGCTCATGCCTGTAATTCTAGAGTTTTGGTAGGGTGAGGTGAAAGGGTTGCTTGAGCCCAGGAGTTTGAGACTAGCCTCGGCAATATAGCAAGATCATGTCTCTACAAAAAGTCAAAATATCAGCCAGGTGCAGTGGCATGTGCCTGCAGTTCCAGCTACCTGGGAGGCTGAGGTGGAAGGATCACCTGAGCCCAGGAGGTCAAGGTTGCAGTGAGGCTTAATTATGCCACTGCACTCAAGCCTGGGCAACAGAGTGAAATCTCAACTCAAAAACTAATAATGATGATGATGATGATGATGATGGTAAAGAATATAGAAAGAGTTCTGAGAAAACTCTTTGGCTAGTTTATCACCAAACATGATATGAACGGGAACCCTAAAAAATGGAATTTACTAAGTATTGTGTATTTATTCTTACTTGTTTAAACTTCAATCACCTTCAAAGTACTCTCCATTTGATGCAATACACCTATTAAGATGCTTTTTCCACTGCTCAAAACAGTTTTTGAACTCATCAATTTTGATGCCTTTTAGTGCTGCTGCTGTTTTTTGTTTCACCTCTTCCACATTGGCAAATGTTCCCCTTTGAGGACTTTTTTCATCTGAGGAAACAAAAAAATAGTCACTCAGGTCAAGATGGGGTGAATAGAATAGGAGAGGTGGAGCATGGGAGTCATACCACTTTTGGTCAAAAACTGCTGAACACTCAGCAGGGTATGAGCACGTGTGTTCATAAAACACCCATCATGAAATGGACAAACCCATTGAAAGACTCTCCAAAAAAAACTCACTGAAGCCGAACACAGGCTCTCATTACACTAGCTGCTACACTGACGCTGATGAGTTCTGAGAACACTTACCTAGCAGGAGAAGCCTGTACTACAAGGGGCCCACCTTCCAAAAGATAATTTCAATTTTGAAGGGGAGGGGAGTCTCCTCTTGTAGGACATATTCAAATTATTCCTTCCAGTCACAAAGCAATCTTCCTGAAAGAAATTCTGGTAAAAGACCATGTTTACTCGTTTTGTTATATTATTAGTGATGTTTTATCGTCCTTTACAGATTACAACTCTAGGTTAATGTCCTAACTAGCCACCACTTAATCTAGCTCTGCAGCCAACCATGAAAAGGTTGTACTCTAGGAGCCAGGTTTTGTTTTAGGCCACCAAGCAGGCAGATTTAATTTAGAACATTAATGTCTAGCATTCTCTTCTCAGTTGCCTGTGAAGACAAGAGTTAACTTCTGAGCACATTAATCTCAATCACAAAATTGGTGGATTTATAACCCCCTTGCTTGCCTTTACTAAATAACTGCAAAGACTAGAAATTGCACGGAGCTTTTTAAAAGCTTGAAGACCTGCATGCTTTCATGCACCTTATTTGTCTCTAGCTAAATGTGGACGCGGCAAAGCCTCTAAAATGTGGCTGGCTCTGTGAAAAAGCTGTGAAACGGTTGCTTTATGCCACCACCTCTATTGGACCCTTTTGATGCCCTCTTTCCCTTCAGGAACACCTATTGTGTGTATATTTTTACCAAGACCTACCCTCTCAGGGCCGAGCCCTGGCTCTGAATCATACTCCACACTTCCAACTAAAACTCTCTATTATGCCTCTCAATTGTTCTGAAAAGTACCTGCTCTGAACTTACAAGGAGGGTTCTGGCTTTCCTTGCTTGGTTTTCTCTCTTCTCCCACCCATCTAAGAAATTCTTGTTTCTCCACGCAGATTCTTTTGATTTTTTACAGTGAGAATAGAGGGAAAGAGAAGGAGGAATGTAGAAAATTATAGAATTTATGCTAAAATGGTAATAGCCCATAGTACAAGGCACTATTCATTCCCAAAATATTCAGAGAAATTAGACATCAATGGTGTCAACAAAAAGTACCTTTGTTACAAATGATGAACCTATATTGACACATCATTATCACCCAAAGTCCATAGTTTACATTAGGGTTCCCTCTTGGTGCTGCACATTGTATAGATTTGGACAAACGCATAATGAAACGCATCCATCACTGTGGTATCAAACTGAATATTTATACTACCCTAAAAATTCTCTGAGCTTGACTTAGTCATCCCTCCCCTCCATTCCCAACTCTTGGCAACTAGTGATCTTTCTACTGTTTCCGTAATTTTGCCTTTTTCAGAATGTCATATGGTTGGAATTATACAATATGTACCCTTTTCAGATGGGCTTATTTCACTTAGTAATATTCATGTAAGTTTCTTTCATGTCATTTCATGGTTTTATAGCTCATTTCTTTTTAGTGTTGAATAATATTTCATAGTTTGAATGTTCCATAGTTTATTTATTCATTCACCTCTAAGGACATTTTGGCTGCTTCCAAATTTTGATAATCATAAATAAAGCAACTAGAAACACTCATGTGCAGGTTTTTGTATGGACATAAGCTTTCAACTCCTTTGAGTAGGTACCAATGAGCATAATTAATTACTGATTCATACAGTAAATGTTTAGTTTTATAAGAAACTACCAAATATATTGATAAAGAAGGTTGCTATGCATGTGTAAGGGGAGAGAGTATATGAGTATATGGGGAATCTCTGTATCATTTGCTCAATTTTGCCAAGAATCTAAAATTGCTCTTAAAAATGTAAGGTAGATAAAATAAATAAACAAAAACAACAACAAAAAAAAAATGGAAGAAAACTTTTACCTCTGCCCTCTTATTCTCTTAGAGTTTTTTGGCTAGGCCTGATAACTGAATTGACTTAAGACAGACTAACAGGAAAATTTTATACATATAAAACAAATGTATTTAATGTAAATTTTCCAAGACACAGAATCCCTCCCCTCATAAGGAAAACAAGACCCAAAGAAGTGTCAAAACCTAAATGCTTTTATATTAGATGAACAAAGAAGGACAATGTGGAAAAGTTACTAAACTATGAGGAGAAGCTAAAGGAAGATAATAATTATTTCAACAAAATCTGTGCAGAATTATCTCATCTTCAACTTTCCTGTCTTTTGAGAACAATGTTACTGTCCTTCTGGTTATGAGAACACCTTCCATATGGGGGTTTTATCTTCTGCTTTCAGGAAGAAAAAGACAAGTGTTAGAGTGCCCTTCTTGCACCTGGCATTGTTGTTGCTATTTTTTAAGTGCTTTTAGCTCAAAATAATCTTATGCCAAAGGGGCATATTTTGGGGTAATACACACACACACACACACACACATACACACACACATTCTAACCTCATACAGATAAGTGGTTGAGAAAGAAAGAAATATTTTAATAGGCATTTCAGATAGTTGCAGATATTCTTCTTTTACACACCCAAACTCAACAAGTTCTAGTTACTTATAGGTGAGTTGCAGTGTAACATATGAAACTATATCAATGAACTGTTGGTACTCGGTGACATTAAAATCTACTGGTCCATCTTGCACTTGCATGAGGTCTTTAACTCAGGCATAATTTTGTAACATCAGGGCAAACCCCTCAGGTCCCCTCCCACTGTGGGAGCTTTTCTCTCCTCTCAACAAATCCTGCTTTCTTTAAAAAAAAATTGTAATATCAGACATTGGCCCTTTGGAAATATTGGTTCACTGAGTTGGGCAGGTTTTCCAAATGTTGACATATTTCATTATCTAATACAAAAATATCACATGTTTAATATCACCACCAATCTCATCAGAGACATCTTTAAGTATTGGGAAGATGTCAAGCTCATAGTTTAGAAACAAGTTTTCTAAATGTTAATTTTTACTTGAAAGCTTGATTATATCACTGGCAACGTGTAGTATAAATTATTTGTCTTAAAGTGGTAGGCTAATTCTGTTCATGTTTGAGACCATGTTTACCAAAAGCTGACAAACAGTAATTTGTCTGTCAATCATTCTTCCAAGTAAAAATGGTGTTCTTTGGAAAACATTGGTGAGTTTAGCTCACAATCCCATCATAGGAGCTCTTTTCCTCATAACAATCATTATACATTGTAATGCAGCAGAAGCACTTTCCATATGTCCTTCCCATTTTGTCCCACAGAATATTAAAATGATGTATACTCTAGGATTAAGATTTAATAAAATAAGCCGGGCATGGTAGCTCATGCCTGTAATCCCAGCGCTTTGGGAGGTTGAGGAGAGAGGATTGCCTGAGCCCATGGGTTCCAGATCCACCTGGGCAAATAGGCATGACCTTATTTCTACAATAAATAAAAAAATTAGCCAGGTGTGGTAGCACATACCTATAGTTCCAGCTACTTGGAAAGCTGAGGTGGAGGGATTGCCTGAGCCCAGCATGTTGAGGCTGTGGTAGTTCTGAGCATGCCACTGCACTCTAACCTGGGCAACAGAGTGAGACTCCAAATTAAAAAAAAAAAAAGATTTAATAAAATAATTTTTACAACTTCATCAAAGATATTATTAAGTGAAACTTAATTTAATTTATTTTATTTTTATACTGCGAACCCATAGTGGTGAAGAACACACTGACTTAGACTAGTTCACCTTT